>BQNB010034531.1:0-51543 GCA_026074375.1 Tanacetum coccineum
TGAGTGAACCAAAGGGTGTGTTTCTTGTGTGAGTAAGTCGAAAACTCATCAAAGCCATCCATTTTGTCTTACTCTCTAAGTCCTTTAATCCAAGCCCTTGATTCTTTCTTCAAACCTTTTGACGAATAGGGATTTAGAGGATTGCCAACATGGATTTGTTGTGTTGTGATGTGGAGTTGAGTTAAGAGGGTGATGTTTTTGTCTGTGGTTGCAGGGGACGAGGTGAAAGAGACACATGAATAGTGTCTTGGCGGGAAATGGTTTAGTTTGTTTAACTGGGTTTTGGATAACAGGTGGTTGCCATGTTTTTGTTAAGTTGTTGCATCGTTAGTCCTTTTGGACTAACAATGTTAGTCCTTAAGGACTAACAATGTAAGGTGTAAAGGGGTAGTGGGCTAACGAGGTTAAGTGGGGTTTGGGCCAAGGTTACTTGGGTCGGTTATAATAGAATGCGTTTAATGGGTTTAGGCTTATTCAACCATAGTATAAATATCTTAATGGGCTGACCCGACCCATTAGATGGGTGCGGATTGGCCCATTAAGTATTTCTTCGGTTTCAGCTTTGGCTTTGACTTTTGTTGACTTTGACTTTGACTTTTGACTTTGACTTTTAACTTTGTCACGCTCTTTCCATTCCGTGCTCGGTTTTGTCCGTTTTGGCTTGATTTTTGTCCTTTAGTGAATATCCTTTACTTGCACAATCATAAATCACAAAACACACAAATACAATGTATTTTTGGTATATTTTGGTCATTTTAGGCACGTTTTTGTAGGTAAAAGGTATGTGTAATTAAGCACTGATATGTGTGAAAACACATATCCTTTTTATATCAAAAATGTCCCATAAAAGACAAAATTGTGCTTAAAATGCTTGTATATTGCTTGTTTTGTCTTTGTGATTGTGTAGGTACGGATATTGCAAAAATCACAAGAAAACGGTCAAAGCCGGACAAACACGGACACGGGAATGGAAAAGAGCGTACAAGAGCCGGAAGAATGCTTTCAAAGTCAAACATTGGTCAACCCTTGGTCAACCAAAGTTAACACACAAAATGACAAAACCCAAATTTCCCAAAACAGTCCCTCAAAGTTAAATCAAATCACAAAATAAACCCTTAAACTCTAACACCGTTATCTTTTTATTAATAAAAGATAATGGTCGTTATCTTTCTTATAAAACCCAAAACCATATCCTGTTAACTTTACCCGAGCCCAAACACACTCATGGCCCAATGTATAAGCCCGGGTCAAAGGAGAAGTCAAACACCCAAACCCTTTTATAAAAAGTAAAATGCGGGAAATATTGTTGTTACTATTCATCATCTCCTTCAATATTTACCTGCGTGAAATCAAAGGGTAAATTAAAATTGAGGACGTGGCTTATTAATTTGGATATCAAGCTAAGATTTAGCAAAAGAAAATGTCACATGATGCTCTCATTGGTCAATCCCTCATATGAAGTGACACGCGTACTTGTCAAGAAACACACAAATGATGGAAAATTGCTCTAAATCCTTTGGAAAAGTAACACAAGGTCTGACACACGGAAAGCCACGCTGGCAATCCGTGTGCTCACCCCAGTTAATCCAACGGTGATAAGAAGGCATCTAATGATGAGAAAGAATGAAGGGACAGGATTAAAGGGAGCGTGTACCACTCTCAGGGGCCTAGAAGCTTCTCCTAGGCAGTATAAATACAAGCAATGACTCACTCTCAGGGGGCATCTAGGAGAAGAACTTAGCATAGCTTTTTAAGTAGCTTTTAAATTGTAATTTTCCTTTTCAAGTAATGTTTTAATGTAATTTAAAGTTTCACTTTTGTAATCAAGCACCTTTTATTAATAAAAGTTTAAGTTTCTTGATTGTGTATTTTGTTTTTCATTAAATGGTTAAATAAGCTTTGATTTGTTAAAATAAGCTCTTAAGCTCTTAAGCTACTCATAAGCTGCTCATCTAAGCTCAAAAAGCTTAAATAAGCTTTATAATACTTAAATACTCCCTCAATTACCTCAACTCAAAAATGGATGATGAATCAAACCTGGATGGATCCATAGACCTCACTGGCTTATTCTAAATAAGCCAGAGCTTGTAGACATAAGCTCTTGTTGAGCAATAATCCCTGTTTAGCTGGGATTCAGGTTCTATAACTCATTTACCTTTATGTTTTAAATATTTTAGTATAATTCTGCTTATTAGCTTAGTAATTGCTTAATTTGCTTAATTGTTTGCTTATTTGTGCTTAAACTTGTCTTATTGTGCTTATTAAGTTTGTTTGATCATCTGTTTTCTAATTACATAGCTTAGATCTTAGTTTTAATGTTTTTAGTCTCTAATCTGTCAAAAAGAAAAAAAATATTAGTATAGTTATTAGATCTTCAATTCTGGCTTAATTGCTTGTTGAAACATGTTCATTTTAATTGTTATAATCTGCTTGACATCTGGTATCTGAGTTTTAATCATTAAATCTGTTTTTCACAAGTTTAAATGGATTTTGAAAATTCTAAAGGGGTGTTTGGGATAACAGACTTGGCTACAAGTTAAGACTGCATTTGGCCAATTTGTCTTGTGTTTTTGGTTTAAAATCTCAATTTAGGTTTGTTCAATCTAGTTTCATAAGTTAGATTAGGGTCAATCAAGTTTTCATTAGTTAGTTCTTTATAAATAATAATCTGTCTAGTCTAATTCTGCATAATAGGTTTAGATTTCTTCTAGTTTTTGCATTAGTTTTATTTGCTTGCTACTTTTGTGTTTAAAAAGTGTAGAATACAAGTTCTTTTTACCTGCATTTGTTGAATTTAAGTTTGGGACTTTTTGTGCACCCTGCATCAGTAGCTATAGTAGTAAAAACAGCCAAACTCTAGCTTAATTTTCAATAGGTAAAAAATGTTTTTAGCTTTTGGAATTTTGTGCACAAGTAGATTATAGGCTAAAGTAGATAGGTTAGGGCTTAATTTAGTATAAAAAGTTAATTTGCTTATCTGTTTTTAAGCTAAAAAGTTGTTATTTGTCTTTTCATAAAACCTTCAAAAACCAAAAATATTGCATTATGACTTCACACCCTTTTTCATTCAGCATTTCCTTTTAGCATTTGATTTTCAAATTAAGTTTTAAAAGTTGTTTTAAGTAGTTAAAAGTTCAAGGTTTCTAAAGATATAAGTCAATAAGCTATAAGGTTCCATTTACATACTTCAAATTAATCTAAAAGTTTGCATCCTTCTGTTTGGTTCTCAATTTTCTTATAAGTGCTTATTTTGATTTTCTAGCTTTTGGCCTGTTCTTTTTGCTTATCTCTTTATTAGTTTAGCTTATTAGATTAGTTATTAATAGCTTGTAGCTTATTTGGTCTGTTTCCTTAGCTTATCTTAGTTTTCTAGATTATTAAGTTTTGAAAAAGTATTTTGCATAAACAGCTTTTTTATTTAGATTTTTCTCAGCTTAAATAAAGTTCAAATTACTTTTTGAGAATCGTTTTAAGTAGTTTTTAGGATAAGCTCTAAGTAGGGATAAGCTGTTTTGCTTAAAAGTTCTTGTTAGTTAGCTTAATTTTAAGCTCAAGGTCTGCCTAGGGACTGTTTGGTTTGTAGTTTTCATATTAAAGCTTATTTGGATTTTCAGCTCATATTTTGCTTTCTTTTGCTTATTTCTTTCTAAACCAGCTTATTAGGTTTGTCTTAGGTTAATAGTAGCTTATTTTGTCCTTGCCTTAGCTTATTTCTACTTGTTAAGTTCTAAAATTCTATAAAAAGCCAAAAAGAAGTAGTTAAGCTTTTCTGATTTAAAAAGCCTCTTTTCAGCTTATTTTTAAGCTTTCAGAAAAGTTACTTTCACAAAAGTTGTTAGTTTCTAGCTTATTTACAACTTTGCTTTTATAAGTTTTCAAAAGAAAAAGGAAGATGGAAATCGGGGGTGAGCAAGGCTCGAACCCCCGACCTCAACACCCTCAACCCTTATAAGTGTCTCACACCACACACCACTACCATCGTGCCCTGGGGTCTTTTTCGTTATAGACTTACATTATCTATTTCTTATATACAATTTACCCATTTTAGCTTTATAAGTTGTTATAGCTTATTACACAGCTTATTCAATAAGCCATGTAACTAAGCTTATTTTTCTTAGGTCTCCTTTAGTTCAAGCTATTTTCCATAATTTTTTCAGAATTTTTATAGTTAGTTTAGTATTTTTAAACATTTATTTTTATTAAATACTTAAAAAAATCATAAAAAATATAAAAATAATCAAAAAAATATAATTCTTTTTTAGAAATATTTCTTTTATCGTAAAGTTTCTAGGAAAATTAGTTTTGCTTTCGTAGGGTTTAATTTATAAAATTTTATTTTTTAAAGAACGGGATTCGTTCCCGTTTACATTTTTCGTGTTTTTAAGCTCATTTCAACTCCGTTTTTGTTATAGTTTTCTTTAAACTTACTTTTTAGTCAATTAGAGTCTATTTAAAAAGAAAAATTCATTTTAGGTTTAAATTTGGAAATTTAGGGTTTTTAATTGCCGTTTAGGGTTCCCGTTTTGCGTTTTTAGTTAAAGTTGATTTCCCGTTATTTGTTTTCGTGCTTAATTGTTATCATTTGCTTATTTTAATTGTTTTTAATTCGTAGAAATAGATAGTCAAATAAATCTTGGTTACCAATTCAAATCCTTGTCCAAACAACAAACGTGGTTTCAATTTCATAAATCATTGGGGAATAACGACCCGGGAATCATACTTCCCTGTTAATATACGTATTATATATATATAATTGTGAAGATTTTCCTTACTACCTTTGTCCTCAAGGGTAGTTTGGTAATTTTCTTTCATATTATATTATATTCTATAATTACGTGTGTTGCTTTACCAGCAATCAAGCACATACCAAAATCCCTCATACTAAACTATTGTCGTGTCCTCACGCAATGCCATAAGTAAACACTTTAGAGAACCAAGAATCTCAATCCCCCTTGACTAATTACCTCGAAAAGTAGCCAAGTGTTCATCAAGGGGAATTAAAGAATCATTAGTTTTGAAAAGCCCCGTCTTGACCATTTGTAAATATTTACACTTATTACCACACATATAATTGTATTTCCCCCTTTTTCTCATTTTTTGTACTTTTCTTTTTAAGCAACTAACTAGAATGTTCGGACTTTCGTTATTTTTATAACTTTTAGGGTCATAGAACAAGACGCACTTTAATCCTAAAATGCCCAAAAGGATAAATTCATCGTTCCCGACTTTTCACTCGTCCCAAACTAAGCTTAAAAACGAAATCACTGTTACATACAAGCTAAGATGCTAACACTACTCATACTTGTACCTTGTGAAACTTTTTGCTCCCGACAATTATTATATCTTAGGTGAATGTGCTTATTTCGAATTTCAACCATAAATCAAACGTTTTGCAAAATTTCTATGCTTCACGTTCCACCCAAAAGTAATGAGTTTGAAGGCGAGATCATCCCATGTAGCGACTTTCGTCTCGGCACATCCCAACCTTGCGGCTAAGTGACCAGGCTTTTGACACCCCACAGAGACTAGTATCGGGACTCACGGACCTTCGGTTTCAAAACCCTTGGATTTCTCGTTTATACATAAAAACACAACTTAAAACGAAATATTCTTAGTTCAAAAGCATATTTAAATTTAAGAAAAAGAGATTTTCCCTATATTTATTAAATCAAATATATTACACTTAATATAATTATACATCCTTTAAACTAAGGAAATCCTCGACCTTTTAGAAGGCTGCAACATCGGTTGTGAGCCGGCAAGATGCATCAAACTTTTATCAGTCTCGGATAATTACTATGTGCCTTATTTAGAAGACTGCAACATCGGTTGTGAGCCGACAAGATGCAGTAAACTTTTATCAGCCCACATTTATTATTATTATTATTACCTCATTTTTCATTTTTTTACACTTTATATTACCATGATATAGAGAAAATTTCTTTTTAGAAAATTTAAGTATAAATTTGAACTAAGACTAAAATTATTGATATCGACCATACTTCAAAAATCGTTGATATAAGTTTAATTTTCGAAGAGAGCACGTATTATTAGTCCGGTTAGAAGCTTATGGGAGAGAAAAGCCACAAACTACACTTATGAGCTCTTAAGATTTCCAACTAATCCTTGTTTAGCATCTAACTCATAATTAACTCTATCATTTCTCGTTCTTCGCAAATTTAAAATCTTTAATAAAAAGATCCGCGAATGCTTAGTCTAAAAGTTAAGGGACAAGTTAGAGCTCAACACGCTCGATCGAGTCAAAATTTATTCTTATTCTACCCAGCAGGAAAGTCAAACATTGTGACAAAACACTTATTTTATTTTTTGAAATTTTTTAATTTTTTTTTCATTTTTTTGGTATTTTGGTGGTAAAAACGAGATTACGTGAAAACAACGGCTGCAGGCACAATCAAATCGAAAGATCCCCCCATACTAGAATTGAACATTGTCCTCAATGTTTAAAGAAGGGTCTCTACGTAAATCTAAAGCCGTTTATTAAGTATGCACAAAGATAAACGTTAGTCGATAAGATTGGATATTGGATTCCCATAATCATGCTAAGGATTGAAGCTCGAGTGAACGAAGGACAAAACCACGAGCACGAGAGGCTTCATAATCCGGGGCAATCCTGGACATACAACAAAAACCACAAAACACGAGAAAGGAAGAGGCGAGCCTCCTCACAACACACTTATTCATTACTACTATTATAATTAGGATAAGCATGGGTTGCCACCCACGAAGCGCTTATTTTTGTTAACCGAGTCTTGAGCCTGACTCGATCCCCCATACTTGAGTTGGTCAAGGAGGATAGAAATGGAGAAACGGAACATCCAAGATAGGAATGTCCCCTCCAGAAATCATCATCGGGCTTTCAGAAAAATCAGAAATGATCTTTGAAGGATTAAAGCCCCGATGAGATAAGAGATGAGGAGATTTTTCCTCATTAGAAGAAAGAATCCCAGGATTGAAAATTTGGTCTTCATTTTCGGATGAAAATGGAAGCAAAGTCTCAATCACTGGACAGAGAGGATTACGGATAAATGAGATAGAAAATGTATCCCGAGATAGAAATCTCTTGGATTGGACTTCAAAGAATATCCCCGGATCAAAAATCTTGTTTCTAGTTCCGGAAGGAAAAGAAACTTCAAGATCGGATCCGAGGGAATCATCAGAAGGAAAAAAGTCCAAATCCAGCATAAGGGTGGGATGGGTGGGTAACACATTAGGCACATGAACACGAGGTTCTCCCAAAATATCTTCCATAACAACGCTAGTCAACTCTCCCTGATCTGGCTCAATCTCAAAGAGAAATGAATCATACTTGGGAAGAGAGTTATCAGAATGAGTAGTGGTACTGCCACTACTCGTCTCTTCCGTATGATCGCTAAAAGTCTCAAATTCGGGTAAAGAATTATCCGAATAAAAGAGAGAAGTATCGGACTTCTCAAAGAAAGAGTCACTATTCTCAACGGGGATAGGAAATGGGGAAGGGGACTTGAGCACACAATCAGGAGTGGGGTTGTCATTCAAAGATTCGATCTTAGCAATAAGAAGATTGATATTCAATAATTTCTCACGAAGTATATCGTCCTTCACCTCCTCTAAGCTGACGAGCTCAGAATCGGGAGATGATGCCTCAACGAAATTGATGTTCTCAAAAGAATCGTCATCACTCGAAGTACAATCATCATTAAAATCAGAGAAAATCTCAAAGGGATCGTTTAAAACATCAAAAGGAGGAGAATTATCACAAAAAGGCACATCACATGTATCGTCAGAAATACCCTCGGACTTACTTGGGATTGGGACAAGGTCCTCAACACTAGACTTTATTACTTCGTCCGATTCTATTTCCGGATTAGTGTCAAGATGCTCGTCCCCTATACTTAGAGTGTTATCGGGTTCCTCGGTTGGTAAATCGGGTGTGATTGCATTAGTCGAATTCTCTAAATATTCCTTATATTGAATAGTGTACTTATGATCATTGTCATAGAAAGCAGGACAATTCCAACTCGGAGAATTAATATATTCTGCCAGCTCCTCTCTCATAATTTGCAAATCTTTAAGATGTTTTTGAAGCAATTCTTGTATATCCTCTGGTTGATGTTGCTTTTCTCTAAAAGCATGCTGAATTTCAAAAAATTTCTTCGAAGCTAGCAATAAAACCTTTGGCGTTTCTCTGAAAGATATACGATTAAACTTCTTTAAAAAGGTTTGTGTAGATTTCATTAGGTTTTCTCTGGCTTGCATAATTTCCACACTCGTTTCTTGAGGAGGATGATGAATGACGGTATACTGCGGGGGTTGATATTGGTCAAAACCGGAAAAATTAGAATTATAGCAAAGATTAGGTTCATAGAAATTTTGGTTCAACGGTTGACACTGAAAAGTCTCATGAGGACCCCCGCAGTTCTCACAACAAAGGTATTGTTGTGGAAAAGTTGGTAAAGTTTGTGGAAAATTATTATCAAAGTTTTGATTGAAACACGGGTCTTGATTGTAGACAAACGGAACTTGAGGTGGACAATCGTAACCATAATGAGCATCGTTCCCACATAACTCACAAGAATTCGTCTGGTACTGGGGTTGTGGAGGGTAGTCGAAAAGATTTTGAGAATCATTGAAAGAATTTGGATTCGGATCACCAATGGATGAATTTTTATTATTTGAAGCGCAAATGAAGCAAAATCCTTCACTAAGACCAGATCCACACCACTTGCAAGAACACCGTTTACAACGTTCACCTCTTTCTAACGGATCTTTACAATGAAAACAATGCCATTGGTCTAACGAAGATGTTTGGGGTTGTGAAGGTGGGTAGAAAATATTTGGAGAATCAATGACAGAATTTGAATTTGAATCATTAACGAATGATTTTTCAACTTCATAACAGCATAAAGCACAAACTTCATCCGTATAATTTCTTCTACACCGCTCACAAGTACATTGTCGACAATATAGACCACCAAATGGTCCTCCACACTTGGAACAATTACGTGGGTGTTGTTGAGATGAGTCGGAGGTTTCATCATAAGAGATCGGATTAGGATCACGAACAAAATTATCGACGGAACTCACATTTGAACAACAATGTTCTCTATTATACAAATCTCCACAAGACGAACATTCTTTAAACCCATACATGATGATAGAATTAAAGAGGGATAAAGAGAAGAATTAAACAAAATGAGGGTAGAGAAGAATATTTATAGATTTTTCAAATAATACATAAAGAAAAGAAATAATAATAAAAATAAGAAAGAAAAATATTTTTGGAAACCGAAAGTCAATAGTGCACGGTAGCTCTCTAGAAAACGCACAAAGAAGCGGAGGAGCGGGTAAGCGTGAAGCGTTTTAAAAACCTTCTCCTTTTGGGTCGAAGTTTGCAGGATCGACCCTCCTTATACCTCTCTTTTAGTTTGTTAACTAAAGATGAGCCAAAACGACAATTAACAATCGGTAATTTTTAATATTAAAAGAAAATAAAAATAGAAGTGTAAAATATTTTTGTATTTTTATATTTTTATAATAAGAAGAAAATATTCACAATTGAAAGCGATAACTTCACGAGGAAGGGTCTTCAAACACTAATCTTCGAACGAAACACGATAATCGTAACACACCTCCCCGGCAGCGGCGCCAAAAATTGATTCATCCCGATACGTATACATATATATATATAGAGATTCTTTAGTATATATATAATATATAAGTAATATATATATATAACTAAATATCAAATAAAAGGAGAGAGTAAGTATTCTGTAAGGCTTTAATGATAATTACTTTTACCCAAAGCAAAATCCCAAAAAAAACCTTCCCGAGTCGTATCCCGACGAGGTGCGAATTTGAAAATCGTGATTAAGTTCGTGATCGCATGTTTGAATGATCGATATTTGATTTGGATTCTATTTCTATAAATAAAATGGAAAAACAACTAAAAGCAAGCCTAAAATTAAAGCAATTAAAGCTAAATCACTAAAAACGATAACGGGATTCAAATCCCGTTCTTTAAAAACCTGAATTCTACAAATTTAACCCTACAAATGCAAATTTAATTTTTAATAGTCCTAAATGATTAATAAAAATTTTAGAAAAAAGAATTATATTTTTTTAACTTTTTTTTATATGATTTAAAAACAGTTTTTATCTAAATTAAATATTAAAAATACTAAATCAATTATAAAAAATCTGAAAAAATCACAAAAAGTACTTTGAAGAATTCTAATCCTATAAAAAATAAAACGAGACCAACAGCTTATCACAATAAGCTGGAAATAAGCCTAAAAGGGCTTATAGCCTAAACTGCCAAAAATGGTTTAAATAATAAATGTTGCAAGATTATAATCGAAAAAGACCCCAGGGCAGTTGGTTGTGTGGTGTGTGTGTAAAGCTTGGTCGAGTTGGGTAGAGGTCACGGGTTTGAGCCTAGCTCACCCTTGACTTCCCTAATTCCCAAGTTTTTATTTTTGAAAATTTCTTTTTGCAAAAGCTTTTAATAAGATAAAATAAGGACTTTTTGTGAAATGACTTTTTATAAGAACCTAAAATAAGCTAGAAATAAGCACTTAAAAGATGACAGTTTGCTTTTTAAGCTTAATGACTAAAAGGCTAGACTGTTTTGCATTTTTAGACACAATAAGCAAAAAGAAAAAGCAAATAAGCAGAAACAAACTTAAGGCTAGACTAAATAAGCACTAAGAATCAAAAATAAGCTAACAAAATGAGCTAAAACTAAGCTTAAATGACAGAATCTCTTAAAAGGCTTTTAAACTTAAAATGCTAATAAGCTTAAATAAGCTCTACCTAAACTAAATAAGCTAACAATGACTAAAACCTAACCTAATAAGTACTGAGGAACTAAAACAAGCAAAGAGAATAAGCTGGAAAGCACTTAAAAAGATAAAAACAGATTACTAAAGAAAACAGTTTAAAGGGCTAATGGCTACTTTTAAGCTTGCAGACTCAAAATAAGCTACCAGAAGAGTTTCAAAGTCCAAACCAAGCTCAAACCTATTGAGTTTATAGCACAATGAGCTTGTGCTATCAATTTCAAAATCTAAAACTAACTTTAGCTTATCTAAATTTGAGATTAAAGATGACTGTTTAAGCTTTAAAACTCTTGCAAACACTTTGACAGTTTTAAGTCCACAACCACAATTTGACAATAACACTTAACCAACCAAATTCTACTGCCTTCTTAAGCATAAACAAGCATGAAAACAACAATTATAAGCACCTAATCAAAACCTAAGCAAATAAGCTAAAATATAAAACTCAAATCCCACAGATTTAAACCATGATTACTAAAAACCTTGAAAAAGAGTTTTAAACTTTAAAGACTTATCTAAGCTGACTTAAAAGCTTAATTTGAGCTTACCTAGCAGTATTAACTCATGCCAAACACCCCTTAAGAAAATGAAAAACCATTTTAAGTTTGAGAAAGACTTAGAAAACTTGCAAAAACTCAAAACAGGTTAAGCACAAAGTAAGATAAGCACAATAAAGCAATTTAAACACAAAAAATAAGCAGTTAAATAAGCAAACTAGATTATGCAGTTTAAAAGCTATAAAAGACAGTTTTAATTAAAAACTTAGGCAAATGACACATAAGCAATAAACAATGACAAATAAGCAATAAACAACAATAATAAGCAATATTAAGCAGTAATAAGCAATAAATAAGCAAATAGTTAAATAAGCAAAAAATGAAAAGGAGAGTACCTTGCCCTTTGCTCTAAAGAAGGGCAAATAAGCTCTTAAGAGCTTTGTCTACAAGCTCTAGCTTGTTTAAAACAAGCTAGTAAAAACCTATAAACCCTTCCCTTTTTTGCTTATCTTCCAAAATAGCTTATGAGTGATTTTTGAGTGAAAAGGACTTAAAACACTATAAGCTATGGACAAGCTTATAATGCCTAACTAAACAGCTTAAGTTAAAAGTAAAACAGCTTAACAGAGCTTATAAAACTTTTTTTTGAACATAAAGTGCATTAACATAAAAACAAGATTTTAACATAAAAACTTAAATTTCATTAACTTAAGAAAAACAGTACAAGGCTTTTAGAAAAAGTACAATAAGCTAAAAAGACTTAATATAAGCTAAAAAACTGAAAACTAGATGCCTCAAGGGCTTACAAAGGTCCTATATATAGATGAATGAGAAGGTCTTGGGGTCTTCTTCTTGTGTTTCTTCTGTGAGAGAAACAAGAGGTGTGTTTCTTATGTGGGTGACTTCAAGTCTTCATCATAGCCATCCAATTTTCTTGGTCACCAAGTAGTATCATCTGAGCCTTTGATTTAGTCCATGTCTCATTAACGAATCACAAAATAGAGGATTGCCAAGGTGGAATTGGTAGTTTATGGGGTGGGGTTGAAGGTGAGAGTGATGGTTTTGTCTATAGGGTGCAAGGGTCGAGGTGAAAATGATAGGGATGATGAATAGTAGAAAAGGCAGGAAAGGTTTGATTTGGGTGAATAGGGTAATGGGGTTAATGAGGTTAGGGTGTAAGGACTAACCATGTTAGTCCTTAAGGACTAACGGTGTACATACTTTGGGGTGTATAGGATAAAGGGGGTTAACGAGTGTTATGTGATTTGGGCTTATGTGTAATGAATTGGGTCGGGTTAGGATTCATGGACTTTAAGGGTAGTTTAGACTTGTTAAACCTTATATGATTTATAGTAAAAGCTTAATGGGCTGACCCGGCCCATTAAATGGGTACGGGTTGGCCCATTTAAGATTTCTTCAGATTCGGCTTCGTCTTTGACTTGTTGACTTGTTGACTTTGACTGGTTGACTTGACTTTTCACGCTCTTTTCATTCCCGTGCTCAGTTTTATCCATTTTGACTTAATTTTTGTCTTTTAGTGAATATCCGTTACTTGCACAATCGTAAATCATAAAACACACAAATACAATGTATTTTTGGTATATTTTGGTCATTTTAGGCACATTTTTGTAGGTAAAAGGTATGTGTAATTAATCACATACCAATAACTCTCTTTTTACTAAGAAGAAAAGTTCAAACCTCATCATCGTTTAAATATATGTCGACGATATTATATTCGGCTCGACTTGTCAAGACATGTGTGATGAATTTGCCAAAATCATGCATGACGAGTTCGAGATGAGCATGATGGGTGAACTTAACTTCTTCCTTGGACCACAAATAAAACAAATGGAAGATTGTATTTTCTTTAATCAATATAAATATATTAAAGAAATGCTTAAGAAATTTGGCTTAGAAGAATCTAAACCAATGAAAACCCCCATGTCCACTGATATGAAACTCACGAAAGACGAAGAGTGTGAGTCGGTAGATAGTACCAAGTATCGAGGCATGATAGGTAGTTTATTATACCTAACGGAAAGTAGGCTTGATACCATGTTTAGTGTCTGCCTTTGTGCCCGCTTCCAAGAGGCTCCCAAAACCTCTCACCTTGAAGCGGTTAAGCGTATCTTCCGATACATTAAAGATACTACGCACTTAGGATTATGGTATCCTAAGGGGACCGACATTAAAACAATAGTATATGCTGACTCTGATCATGCGGGAGACTAAGTTGACCGAAAGAGCACTAGCGGTGTGTGTACGTTCGTAGGATGTTGTTTGACATCTTGGTTCTCGAAGAAACAATCCGCTCTTGCTATATCCACTACCAAAGCCGAATACGTAAGCGTCGGAAAGGCATGTCAACAAGCACTATGGATGAAACAAGCTTTTATCGACTACGACGTTAGACTCGATGACGTCCTGATCATGTGCGACAATAAAGGCGCGATAGACCTTAGCAAAAACCCGGTGCAACATTCTCAAACCAAACACATCGAAATTCGTCACCACTTTCTTCGTGATAATGTCTAGAAAGGATATATCTCAATCGAAAAAGTGTCGTCCGTCGACAACATCACCTACACTCTTACGAAACCCCTTAAACGTGAATCGTTTAACTATCTACGTCTTGGTTTAGGAATGATGGAACACATTCCATAAATCATATTAGTCCGCTTCTCCTTCTTCTGTCTTAATTCTAGTCCGCGTTCTATTCCGTGTCGTGATAATTTAACTATTTCATCTGAAACTAGTTAGATAAACTTAATTCGTGAAATGCAAACTAATTAGTCACTCTTCCTCGCAAATCTATGTCAAAAGTTTAAAAGTCCAAAAACCCCTCGCTGAGGGCGGCCCCCATATCCTAGGCGGCCCCAAAGCATTTTTGGGCGGCCCCCTTATCGATATGGAACCACCAACAGCCGACACCATATTTCACACTTAGTTAAAAAAATTCTTAACACAAAACCAAACACACCCCCTCTCTGCTGCAAGCGACGAAAACGAACAAAACAACCCAAAAACTCAAAATCAACCATTAAAACTTAAATTGAAGATCTAATCAACACCTATAATCATCCACAACATCACAAAGATCATCAATTGTAAGTTATTTCATCTATTTTCTTTCAATTTGAGTCTAGGGTTCATGATGAACACAAAAATTGAAATTGGAGATTTTTCATTTTCTCTCAATTTTGTACAATTAGGACTCCTAGGTTAAAATGTATAACTAATATGCTTCCCGTAAACATAGGATTTGCTTACACTAGTGAGTTTGTCAAAAAATTGATTTCCAACCAAAACCTCAATTTTATTTTTAAATCACTCACGTTAGGAACCAAATAAAATTGTCGTTATGCATTGTTAATACAACATAAAATGTTTTTAAACACATGCATAATGATCTCATGAACAAAGGTCGAGATACATAATTCATGTGTATTTTTTGACATGTTTGGATGAGCAAAATCAAACTAAGGAGCGTTTGGATTAACTCTTAGGATTTTGATTTTAGGTCGAGCTAACCATTACTCCATATTTGTCATACTTAGGCATACACTAGATACCTATTTCAGTGAGAAAACCTTACTAAAATTCGCACTCTTTTAATTAGGTAAAATGACGTTGGAAGAAGAACTATGGTACACCAAATCATACGTTCCAACAATCTCAGATGAAAACTATCTTCCCAATAACTTAAAACCCTTTATTCAAAACCTAGAGTGTAGATCAATTCATGAAGGTCGTCCAGTATCTTCTGAATCTACTAAATATGATAATATTCAAATCATGTTTCAAATTATCAAACTATAATATATATATGAACTCCACGAAGGGATTTGCCTAAGATTTCTGCTTGAATTTTATTTTTCAATAGAAATTACTAGAGACAATGATCAAAATATCTTTTTAAAATTCTAGGCATTAAAAAGAACATTCAAATTTTCACTAGAGTCATTTGCCTTGATTCTTTCCATTCCATGTGAAGGAGAATGTTCTTACTCTGAAGATTCATCTCTCGACTCTTTAAGAATCAATCAAGAATCAAACACACCTTACCAAACACACATCCCAACACCAAATGAAATTATTCAATCAATCACAACAACTAGACAAACCATCTTTCCAAACAAAATTCTTAAAGAAGAACTTCGTCATGACATGAGATCTTGCAATAAAATCATTCAAGATAATGCCTTTGGCACTCAAAATAACTCAAATTTTCTTCATGCATCATCATGTCACATGATGTATTGCATTCAAACAAGTACTCCCTTCAACTTTGCCTATTTTCTAACTAAACAAGTTGACAAGATTAAAAATCAACCAAACTCTCTAATGCCATATGGAATGATTCTAAATCGTCTATATGATTACCTCATCAAAATTAATCCTCATCTATAAAAATCAAAATATATATCATATTGGCCATCCATGAAACCTTGGGTTCATCCCACTCATATTTAAGCAATTATCTCCATATCCTCTGAAGATGTTTCAAGTAATGATTCGAATACTGTTTGAGATATTTCTATTATTGCTAGACATACGTACTATTATTATTGCTATGTAATAACCTCTATCTCAGTTATTCTAGTATGTGTATAACTTGTCTTAGTCATTAGTCATGCTTTCTATATGACGTTTCATGAACCTTTATGTCACTTATATGCTTCTGCTTGACTTCATTGCATGCTTTTTATTTTCTTTTGGTTAGATTATGTGATTCTTGAAGAAATAGAAATGCCACAATCACCCTTCCAACCTTCTTAGGTTATTTTGAAAAACGATTAACATTTGGAAAATTTAGTAATCCTCCAAAGAACGGCCCCCAAAATGGAGGGCGGTCCCCTAATATATATCGGACCGCCTAATATTTATGGGACCGCCATCAGGGAACCACAAAATTCTTGTCTCCTCTCTTTCTGCAACTTTGACCCTATTCCCTTTAGGTCCAGTCATCCTTTCCTAAATTAACTAAACACTCCTTAGAATCTTTATTCCTCAACATCATGCCTTTCCTAAAATTCTTCTATATATGAACATCATTCTTCTCCATCTCAATCACATCTTCTCTTCTAAATCTTTTACTTCTCCTAAAAATCCTCATTTCTTCCTCTAGCAAATCCCCTCGTGACTACTCACGAAAATACCAAAGGGCCATTCTCGAACCTTGGAGACAAAGTCATGGTCTTCCTCCTTCACCACCTTCTCCTCCACCAAATAGGACTACTCCTACCTCTCCCATCTCCAATAACTCTCTCTCTCATTCTCTTCACCTCCATAAAACTCAACCCAAAACCTAAATGAAATTCATCACCTATCAAATCTGCTTAACATTAACCTCCAACAAGCAATTGAAGCCACAAATCCTTCACCTCCTACCTCACCATATATCCCTCCACTTTCTTTAGATCAAGTAAACTTTCATTCAGAATTTTGTCATTGTTGCTTGGAAACCCAAAATCTATTTGATACATTGAAAGATGACCTTAATCGTATCAAATCTCTCATCATTGGACCTTCCACTCAATTTCCATCCTCAATAACAACCTCCTCACCATAATTAAGCACTCTCGAAAGCTCACTTTCACCTAATAATAAACAACCCATCTTTTGATTATGGCATCTTCTACATTTCAAGAATCCACTAGTGTAGATTTATGCCTTATTATGTCTTTATTTTATGATTATCTACTTTATCTTGTAATGATTCATACAATTATAGTATGAATTTGTCTTATCCTGTATTTAGCTTCAATTGAAATCAATGCTTCTTGTATGAGCTTATTAAGTAATGAATGAAGCCACTTTATGTCTTAATTGCTATATTGCTACTTGTTGAAAGATATTTGTCTTGCACTTGTACCTCTAACTTTGTTTTGTAGCAAACAATTTTCGTAAGATCGATCCCTTGGTGCCCCAAACGAGGGGGAGCATACATCAAGGGGGAGTCTTGATATCGTCGACTTCTTTCTTTCTACAACTACTCGACGATCATCCTTTTTGAATTCGACAAAAAAGGGGAGAAATGGAACAAAACTCATTAATAATTTGTAACTTTTAATTTTATACAAAATGAGTTTATATTTTGTCATCATCAAAAAGGAGGAGATTGTTAATACAAATAATGTCTAAAAACGTTATTTATATTTTTCGACCTCTCAACGTTTTGATAATAACAAAATGTAAAAACGTTTACGATAAAATTAAACGTTTACAAATTATTAATCGTAAAATTACCAAATCTAAGATTAGTAATCACTTAAAGGTATGAACAAACAAATCATTAAGCATGAGTAGTGTATCACGAAATTATTTTTTCTCTTATCCATCAAATATTTTACAAAAGAATTTCACAAAATTAATTATACAAAATATTTTCTAATTAAAAGAAAAGTTTTATTAAAAACTTAAAATTTGAAATTCAAATTTCCTCCCAAAATGGAAGGTTTCATACATACAACCTTCCCCACAAAAAGATAAAAAATGGAGCGTAGTCTACTGGACGTCCCCCATATATAGGCCTGGCGGCCCCCAGATATATCTGGGACCGTCGGGACCGCCCCCAGTGACCGTTAGATTTTTCTGCCTATAAATACTGCTTCATTCCCTGCAGAAAAACAGACCTCTTAGCACGAAATTTTTAGATAACTTTCTCTCTCTAAAATCTTCTTTCTCTCTCTAAATCTCTTGATCACTAACATTCTTAGATCTTGTTTTAAGTTATCTAATCTCTTCTTCTCATCTCTTCTTCTCAATCACGAGCAAGAGAAGAACATCGTATGTTGCCAAGAAACGAATTTTATTTAGTAATCTCTCCTCTCATTTTAAGTACCAAATCCTTCTATTGTAATTACCTGTGTATTTGTGTAGCTTCGATAGTGCGGTAAATCCATAGTGTAGATCTAGTGATTTTGTATTGATTGTGAAGTGGGTAGATTGGTTCTAGCTAAGTTATGTACTCGAACAGTTTAACTAGTGTCAGAAACACAACGTAAGTAGCGACGTGTAAATGGTTACTCTGTCGAAAAGAGCTTGTTGACTAGTGAAATCCGGTAGGAGAATACTCAGGAGTGGGAGTGGAGTAGGGCGAAGAGGTGCTTGATAGCCGAACCACTATAAAATCTTGGCATCTTGGTTTGATTGTTCCTTTCCTTATCTCTTTCTATTATTGTCATTGTAATTTAGGTTTTGTTTAGTTTGTTATATTGTTTGTTCATATTGTGAATTGGTTAAACATACAACTCGAATCTAAATATTTTGAAAGAAAACTTTTAAAACGTAAACGAACTTGTAAACTATTCAACCCCCCTTCTAGTTTCCATAATATCCTTAAAATAGACTAAATTTGAAAGTTATGGTTGTTTGTGGGCTGTGTGTTTTGTTGCACGTGTTTGGGAAAACAAACAACGAGAAAAATAAGGATGTCGGCTCACATTTGGCTTGGCTTATGGACACAAACCTTAAGCTGCTATTCGCTTAATGTGCATTGTGTCAGGTCACATTAGACTTGGAGTCTTATGCTTGCATGGATTTTATGATGTTTGCTTTATTGACGCTTTCTTATGTCAGCTTTGCGTGCATTTTCTCCGTTATCCTCTAATCTGTAACGAATTCATTCGCTTACGTGTTTCAACAGTACACATGTGAAGCTATGCAGTCAATGTTAAGGAGGATGTGATGAGTCTCCATGAGTTCGGTTAAAGTTAAGATTGTTCGTAAATTGGCGGGGCAACCTATTAGGTTTGCAACCATGGCGAGTGTATCCTCTTTTTCTCGATTGGTTCCCCTATCTGAGCCTCATACTTATATCTATCAAATTCTTTTATCTCATCCTGATTTTATAGCTTTTAAACGGTCACATTTTGGTCAACCACTAATTTATTCATCTGTCAATGAAAGCAAAGAACGACTCATAGACCCTACTTTATTATGATGCGCGTTTAAGAAGCACACAATATATATGATCAGGTATAGCAGTTTTTATATTTTCCGTTGTAATCTGTTGATCTCTTCGTCTTACATTTCAGGGCCCACACTTGCTTTGAAGAAGAAGATTGCGAATAAGTATACTTTGTATCATATAAGTACTTAAAGTTGCAAAATGGGCGGGTCGGTCAAGAAACGTCCAAGTTAGTCATTGCGCGAAACGGAAGGGTAGAACTGGACCGAATGGGTAACAACCAGTGGAGCCAGAAGCATATTTGGGTGGGAATTGTATGAAATTAGAATTTTAAATAGTGAGTTACGATTTTTAGTTGGACCCTTACCAAGCCTTCACATATTTGTATAGTGTACAGGGTCACTTCAAAAGCTTTTAGAACACAAACACTTGGCATGGATCTGTAAAGCCACACGCGGGCTAAAAAATGGATTGTTTGGGATTGCTAAGTAGAAGAACTACTTGTGTGGGCTGTTTGGGATTACATATTAGAATAATTAGCGATTGGAAGGCTTGCAGCAAAAGGCGCAAAACTTTGGAGCTTATGTAGATGATGTGTAGACGACAGAGGAAGACAGGTATGTAGATTCAACTTTAACTACGTTGAAATATGCATGTTATATATAGTAGTTGTGATGGCCCGAATTGACCCGACTCGATTGACCCGAACCCGAGTTTTAAACAAGGTCGGGTTCGGGTATGGTTTTTTTGAGCTTTGACCCGAATTGACCTGAACCCGACCGACCCGACCCGATTCACACCCCTAGTTAGAACGCATATTTGGTTCAACAAAACATATAACATTGCTTGCAAGACAAGTTATATATAAATAATGTATTCCAACTAATGAGCCCGTGTACCGACACTTAACACATTCATCCCGTAAGACGAAATCATGTCCGAGAAGTATGCCCCTTCTCTCAATACTAACTACAAAATGTCCGTTACAGGGTGCTCACCTTCGGATTCATACCCCGGACAGGGTTGTCAAACCCAATAGATCTATTTAATGCATTAGCGTTCACCATCAACAAGGCAATTAACGGTCACACAGTAAAAAGGCATATACCCAATAGCGAATGGAATCATATTTAGTATCAAAACATATTGCGTTCTCATTTTTTAAAACACAAGCAAGTATCCCCCTCGCGGGTTTAAAAACATTTAAAACACTTAAAAAGCGAGGCTATGAACTCACCTTGCTCGAAGCCGAAGATCAAATAATCGAAACAATCCACGGGGAATCAACGAACACGATCACGACCTATAATTTACGTCGCTCGATTACTATACCGAAAAGTAGGGTCAACGATGCGTACATCGTATCAGCAAAATCATATATATATATATATATTATATATATTAAATATATATATAATTATAAAAATAATATATTATATATATATATATAATATATTCTCTATATATATATATAATCATACATGATGATTAGATAACAACTTGCGCCTTAGAATCCTCAAACACCACAATATAAGGTTACGACCGTACTTGTATTTATTTTATACCATCTCTTAATCGAAAACTATCTATTTTAGAAACTTTCTTTTCTTGGAAAGTTACTATTTACGGAAGTTACCATTTTTAGTAAGTCCCGTCCTTCTAATTATGTTTATAAAAATATTTAATTATCCTCGCGAACCTTCGGACTTTCAATTTGATTATTGTTTACTCTTACTGGGATTATATCCCGTATATTACAAAAGTTTCTATTTTTAGAATCTCCCTCTTACGTAACAACGTTAAGTCTAATTATTATACTTGTAATAATAATAGCGTTTAATTACTTTTATAACATACGCAAGTTTAGATTAATCCGTTGACTTCCAAAAGTCAACGCTAGACTATGTTTGACTTTATGACTTATTATACACATTATAAATATAAGAGTTTAAGATCAATATACGACCCAAACATTTGTCATTAGACCCAATGAAACCAATCCATCACTCATATTTTTATCAAAAATAAAAAACACATTTTTTCCCCCTTTTTTTTAAATAAAATATCTTACAAACGGTAAATTCGTCACACGACAAAAAATACAACCATCGCGACGAGGATTTTTTTATCTTTCAGTAGACGGGTGACACGATATAATTCGAGAAACTTTTTTTCGATTTTTTTTTCTTCATTCACGAATTACGAAAATCATATAAGATACGAAAAACGAATCATATATGGATTTCCGTATAACGGATCATATATGATTTCATAAAATCAAATATGATTTGTGATTTCCGACAAACTTTTTTCAATTTATGTTTTCGTCACGAATAGCGAAAATAATATATGATTTCGAATACCACGAATCATATATGATTCGTACAACGAATCATATATGATTTCATAAAATCATATATGATTTCATAAATCATATATGATTTTATAAAATCGTATATTACTTCATAAAATCATAAAAAAAAAGTTCGTCGAAAGTACATAGTGTCGCCCCTCTATAAAAAGATAATTTAATTCTCGTCGCGATGGTATGTTTTGTTTTGCGTAACGATTAACGATGTGTGAGATATTTAATTTTTAAAAAAGAGGTGAAAAATGAGTTTTTTTATTTTTGATGAAAAAATGAGTGGTTGTGATTGGTTCATTGGGTCTATGACAAATGTTGGGTCTATATTGAACTTTTGGCATATATAGGGTGTGGTTATTGTGAAAAGTATATTAGTGTAGAAAGGATAAGAAGGATTCTTAATGGTTTGATGAAACTAGAAAAAAAAATGATCAATGGATGACATTAGTGATTGTCTTTTAATGAATAACTCTTTATTAATGAAGAATAAATGTTGTTTGACCCATTTAAAAAGATTTTTTCTATTAATTACAAGAAATTCATCATTGTTATATTATAGAGACACACTAATTTTTCTATACTTTTATTTATGACACACTAAATTTTCTTTTGTATATGTAATGACACACTGGTTTTTTTTTACACATTTGTAGTGTCACGCTAAATATTAGTACATTTGTAGTGACACACTAATTTTATTTTTCATACGTAATGACACACTGGTTTTTTTGACGCATTTGTACTGACACACTAACATTTTAGTACATTTGTAGTGACACACTAAATTTTTAAGAGAATTTGTAATGACACATTCGAAACGACACACCAATTTTTATGACACATTTTTAGTGACAAACAAAGTCTTTTGACACATATAATGATGGTGTTTTATTAAAATTAATAATGGTGTTATATTATAATTAATGATAATGTTTAATGAATGTATTGTAATTAATAGCATAGACTTTTTATCCTTTCTATCATAAAACCCTTCCTATTTGAACCAATATATATATATATATATGTGTGTGTGTGTGTGTGTGTGTGTGTGTGTGTGTGTGTTACTAAATCTGACCCGCTCCAAATGACCTGTTATATCACATTTTCACGACTCGGACTCAAAAAAGATTTTATGTAAAACGACATTCCGGACAATTTTTTAGTTTTAGCCGAGACCCGAAACTTGACAGAAAACGACCAAAATGCCCCCTGCAAGTTTATGCAGGAACTTTGACATTTTTAATAAAAACATAGACTTTGACCTTGGGTTTTGACCCATTATTTCTCGATTTTAAATCTAGCGAGCCTCGCGTCAAGGTAAAACATCATTCCGAGCAACTTTCGTGTTTCGCCGGAAGGCCGAAACGGACTCGAAAGTGCTCAAAACGGCCATCTAAAATTCTGACAGCAACTAAAAAAATGCAATAGCTGTTTGGAACATTTATAAGTTATCAAATCTTGTTTTCGCCGTAACTTCTTCGTTATTAGGAGTTACGGGGCGTTCGAATTACCGAAACGAACATTAGGACGAACTCTATCATATTTCCACATCAAAAATTAGTTTTTATGATTTTTTGAACCTCGTTTTCCGTGCCAAACCTACTGTTCGAATTTACCAATTTCAAACCTTATCAAAACTTCATTTTCACCTCACAACGACATCAAAATACGCCTAGCTAACCTATCTCTGTCAAATAATCAACCCATTAACAATCTATTCTAACCAACGCAAGTGTCGGACCTCATCACATATAATATACGAAATCAAATTAAGAACGAAACAATAAAATAAACATAACTAGGATACTTGCAACAACACACAAGGTGTTGGTTTCGGCCTCCTTGTGGTCTCGGACTCTCGGACATAGACACGAACACAAACCCAAACCATTTCCAAGCTAACCCACTTGATCATATCACTAATCTAACCCTTTTAAACACCTCTTTAAACCGAAATTGTTTGAAACTAACCCGAACTCTAACTCCAAAAATACTCATTGCATGTTATATATTTTTGGTGGAAAACGTAAGAAATGACGAGGGGATTAAGAAAATATAAGTTGATTATTTTGCATGTCATTTTTCCGGTGGCACGGCGGTTTTATGGGCGACCGAAAAAGTTTTCCGTTGGTGGTTCACCGACGGTGAGCAAGAAAGGGAGAGAAATAAATATATCGTGTGTGTTTTTATGAAATAAAAGGAAGTAAAATGCTTTTATATACTTTCATACTTTGAGCTTTTTGGCAAAAATAGTCTCCCCTCCCTTCCTTATATTAACTGTTGACACATAAATGTTTTTCCTTAAATAAAAACCGACAAACCATGGCTCTGGGATTATACTATTCCGTGACTAAATTTATTTTTCTGTCACACTAATTTAATTTAAAACTTTAAATAAAATATTAACGTCACATCAAAATAAAGTTTTGACTCGGTTTCGACTAACTCGGGACAAGGACAAAAAATACAAATTTTGTCTCATAAAGATATATAACGAAGTGCGTTTAAATTATTTCTACTTTGCTTAAAAACGTTTAACGAACACGCGGTCCAAAAGATGGACTACGCGAAACATCAACAAAATAATTAAATTCCGTTCGAAATAAAATACTAAAATAATTATTTACGACAAATAAAAATTTAAAATAGTTGACGTGTAGCTCTCATAAACTATTAACAATAATAATCGACGTCGGAATTACGCGTCGCATACGCGTCGTAAAATCGGGTGTTACAAATGTTATTGACGAAAAAAAAAAAAATAAAATAAATATCAAAATTTAGATGAAAAGTCAACATTAATATGTTCGGGAAACTAATGTTTATTTTGGAGGGGTAGATTTTTTGTTTATGTGATTTTTTTTTTCATTTTTAAGATAAACATAACAAAGTTAACTTAATCCCACATAAAAGGACCACAAAACACATCTGAATAGCATACTCCGATTCATATAATATGGAACTAAAAACACATATGAAGACATACTAAGTCATGTCGGAATGTGTAAGTATAAAAAACGTAAAAACAATCATTTTTGTAGAAAATCAGTGGGTATTTACACACGTATTTCCCACAGATTTATCATATTAGTAGGTAATCTGTAAGAAATTACCAACGACTTTCTCACAGACATAATTATTTTCTTTTACTTTTTTGATATAGTTACGCGTTCACGCATATACACGTCCGCATACCTACATACAAAACATCTATAGATACAATGAATGTCATAAACGGACATGCGAAACATACATGTGTCCATATCCATACATATACAATGGTTTGTTCCACATAAAGGTTATACCTAAACTTACACATACACTTGCGATACTCGCATAAAAAAGTTACGTTAATAAACAAAAACATATAATGTGAAACTAAAAACACATATGAAGACATACTAAGTCATGTCGAAATGTGTAAATATACAAAAACATAAAAACGATCATTTTTGTGAGAAATTCGTGGGTATTTACACACGTATTTCCCACAGATTATCATCTTGGTAGGTAATATGTGGGAAATTACCCAAGACTTTCTCACAGACATAATTGTTTTCTTTTACTTTTTTATATAGTTACGCGTTCACTCATATACACGTTCATATACCTATATATTAAACATCTGTAGATACAATGAATGTCATAAACGGACATGCGAAACACACATGTGTACATATTTATACATATGTAATGATATGTTACACAAAAAGGTTATACCTAAACCAACACGTACACTTGTGATACTCACATAAATAGTTATGTTAATAAACAAAAACATATAATGTGAAACTAAAAACACATATAAAGACATACTAAATCATGTCGGAATGTGTAAGTATACAAAAACGTAAAAACGATCATTTTTGTGGGAAATCCGTGGGTATTTATACACGTGTTTCCCACGGATTTATCATCTTGTTAGGTAATCTGTGAGAAATCACCCACGACTTTCCCACAGACATAATTGTGTTCTTTTACTTTTTTGATATAATTACGCGTTCACGCATATACACGTTCACATACCTACATACAAAACATCTGTAGATAGAATGAATGTCATAAACGGACATGCGGAACACACACGTGTACATATTCATACATATGTAATGATATGTTACATACAAAGGTTATACTTAAACCAACACGTACACTTGCGATACTCACATAAATAGTTATGTTAATAAATAGAAACATATAATATGAAACTAAAAACACATATAAAGACATACTAAGTCATTTCGGAATGTGTAAGTATACAAAAACGTAAAAATGATCATTTTTGTGAGAAATCTGTGGGTATTTACACACGTATTTCCCACGGATTTATCATCTTGGTAGGTAATATATGGGAAATTACCCACGACTTTCCCACCAACATAATTGTTTTCTTTTACTTTTTGATATAGTTACGCATTCACGCATATACTCATCCATATACCTACATTCTAAACATCTATAGATACAATGAATGTCATAAACTGACATGCAGATTACACGCGTGTACATATTCATAGATATGTAATGATATGTTACACAAAAAGGTTATACCTAAACCAACACGTACACTTGAGATACTCACATAAATAGTTATGTTAATAAACAAAAACATATAATATGAAACTAAAAACACATATAAAGACATACTAAGTCATGTCGGAATGTGTAAGTATACAAAAACGTAAAAACAATCATTTTTGTGGGAAATTCGTGAGTATTTACACACGTATTTCCCATGGATTTATCATATTGGTAGGTAATCTGTGGGAAATTACCCATGACTTTCCCATAGAAATAATCGTAATCATTTTCTTTTTCTTTTTTGTTATAGTTACATGTTCACGCATATACACGTCCGTATACCTACATACAAAACATCTATAGATACAATTAATATCATAAACGCACATGCGAAACATACACGTGTAAATATTCACATGTATACATAGTTTGTTTCACGGAAACATAAAGGCACTAGTTTTGTGGGAAATCCGTGGGTATTTATCCACATATTTCCTACGGTTAACACAAAAGCAACATTTGTGGGTAATACACGGCTGGTTACTCATGGATTTCCCACACGCGATTAAAATAGTTATTTAATATAGATAAAATTTGCCATATTATTTTGGCCGTGGCTAATATGTGTGAAATTTGCCACAATTTTCCCATGGATGTTTAATAAACAAGAATAGTGTGAATATTGTGGCAAATCTGTGGGAAATTTGCGACGGATATCACACGAAAACTTGGTCAACAATTTAGTGTGTAAATAGTGGGAAATCCGTGGGAAATTTAACACATATTTCCGTGTGAAATTTCACACAATATTTTCTCGTGGGAAAAATATGTGGGTAAAAGTTGTTTGTGTAGTAGTGTTAACAATAATGCACCACCACTTGAGTATTAATAACGACCAATAAATAAAACCTTAACACATAAGTATTAGAGATTAAATCAGAAAGCAAATTGTTATTAGCCAAACTGTTACATCCAGGCGATCCAAGAGGGTCCGGTCCAAGCCCGCATGGCAAAAAGATTATGCCATGTAAATCTATCCCTTAAATAATGTTATTGTTTAGGAAAGTATTAAAGTTTTTATGTTTATCTAAGAAAGTCATTAATTACATGTTTGATTAGGAAAAGATTTGTGTTTATCTTGTCTTACAAGATATGGTTATTCGGCTATATATACCGAATGGTTTTCATTAATGAAATATATATTTTTGCCAATAAATCTCTAAATCTTCTTCCTCTCTTCTTAAGGAGCCCGCACACGCTTGAAGTGGTGCTACTATCCCGATACAACCCCTAACAGGGTCGTATCAACTGGTGCTTTCATTGAGAGATCTCGTTAAGAGGGTTTCGATTTAAAGTTTCAAAAAAAATTGTTCATCGGAGTTACTATTCATATAGTACTGTTTATCAAAGTTAATATTCACCGGTTACTGTTCATCGAAAAAAAACATGTTCTTTCATTGCACTCATGGATATTCCGAAGTTTTTAGGGGTCTATCCAGAGAGTTGGATTTTTGCCATCACAAAGTACTTTTCGCTACTAAACACCCCTGCTGATCAGTGGCTTAAGATCGTGGGTTTTAATTTAGAGGGTGCGGCAGCGGAATGGTTTCAATGGATGACGAGGAATGGTTTGATCACTACTTGGGCCAGGTTTGAAGAAAGCGTGAGGAATTGTTTTGGACCGTCAGAATATGAAGATCCGAATGGGGTGTTATCGAAATTGTTGAAATTGGGTACGGTCAAAGATTATCAACGTTAATTTGAAAAGCTGATGAATCGGGCTACGGATATACCGGACTCTTTGCTCATATCCTTCTATATTTCTGGACTTAAACTTCACTTGCAGCAGGAGTTTTTAGTATTAAGACCTACTACCCTGGGTGACGCATTTTTGTTGGCACTAATTACCGAGGCTCGTTTGGATGACCAAGCAGCTCTGGTGGCGGGTACGACGACTAAAACCTTTGGCAACAATGGTGGTGAAGAATCAGAATCTTCAGGTCCGGTGACACCAATGGAGAACGAAGAGGCCATAGAAAGCGGGGATACCTCGATTCTTAATTCTTTGTTCGGGCACGGAAGTCCCCGGTCTCTTCAGCTATTGGGTACATTGGGTACGGGTAAGGTGCACATTCTAATTGATAACGGTAGCACTCATAATTTTGTCCAACCGGGAGTGGTTGAACGAATGAAGCTACCGGTTAAGAACACGAAGCTCTTTAAAGTATACATCGGCAATGTCGAAACCTTATTGTGTAAAAACCTATGTGCGCAAGTAACGCTTGAAATCCAGGGTCGTGTCTACTTGTTCTTGGAGCGTCTTAATGCCAAATACGTAAAGAAGAAAAGATGAAGGCTGAATTTCAAAGAAGAATATGGAAACCCGGCATCAAGATTGTTTTCAAGACACCACCTTGAGGGTAAGGTGGTTTCGAAGGAGTGTGGAATGTTACACCCAGGCGATCCAAGAGGGTCCGGTCCAAGCCCGCATGGCAAAAAGATTATGCCATGTAAATCTATCCCTTAAATAATGTCATTGTTTAGGAAAGTATTTAAGTCTTTATGTTTATCTAAGAAAGTCATTAATTACATGTTTGATTAGGAAAAGATTTGTGTTTATCTTGTCTTACAAGATAGGGTTATTCGGCTATATATACCGAATGGTTTTCATTAATGAAATATATGTTTTTGCCAATAAATCTCTAAATCTTCTTCCTCTCTTCTTAAGGAGCCCACACACGCTTGAACAGTATTATTTTATTTTATTTTTTGGAACTTTAAATCGAAACCCTCTCAACGATAGCTCTCAATGAAAGCACCAGTTGATACGACCCTGTTAGGGGTTGTATCGGGATAGTAGGACCACTTCAAGCATGTGCGGGCTCCTTAAGAAGAGAGGAAGAAGATTTAGAGATTTATTGGCAAAAACATATATTTCATTAATGAAAACCATTCGGTATATATAACCGAATAACTCTATCTTATAAGACAAGATAAACTCAATCTTTCCTAATCAAACATGTAATTAATGACTTTCTTAGATAAACATAAAGACTTAAATATTTTCCTAAACAATGACATTATTTAAGGGATAGATTTACATGGCCTAATCTTTTTGCCATGCGGGCTTGAACCGGACCCTCTAGGATCGCCTGGGTGTAACATCTTTTTGCCATGTAAATCTATCCCTTAAATAATGTCATTGTTTAGGAAAGTATTTAAGTCTTTATGTTTATTTAAGAAAGTCATTAATTACATGTTTGATTAGGAAAAGATTTGTGTTTATCTTGTCTTATAAGATAGGGTTATTCGGCTATATATACCGAATGATTTTCATTAATGAAATATATGTTTTTGCCAATAAATCTCTAAATCTTCTTCCTCTCTTCTTAAAGAGCCCGCACACGCTTGAAGTGGTGCTACTATCCCGATACAACCCCTAACAGGGTCGTATCACAAACCCTAAAAGACGATTTGTAAATAACATATTTACTCAAAACATGTTTTAACTATATTGTACATCATGCATTTAAAATTATAGGTATATATGTCATTCTGATGTTTAGATTGAGTATACATGGAATTATCCTTATACTTAATATCTGAAAACTCAATACCGGATCGATGGTTCAACTGGTTTGATTTACGAGGAAGCAAATAGTGGGGTCGGATTAATGAAATAGGAACCCGGATGGAGTTCTAGTGCGAAAGATGTTTATACTTTACATGTTATTCTAACCAATATATGATGGAAATTCACAGTGTTCTTAACTGGTGTAATCAAAATCGCGATCGTGAATGTATCATCGTATGCGATCCTGTCATACAAAAACGTGTCGGAGTGTAGTAAGCTTGGAATCGTCATAGGTTCAAAGCCTATTCCTTGTTAACTTTAAAAAAAAAAAAAACCTATTTCTTTTGTTAATCAACTTGTTAGATTCAGGCCATTCACACGCATAAATCATGCCAGTTACCATCTCATGCAATATTTATATGTCTAAAACGAGCCTTGAAACAACCTCTTTGATATCAGAAAAATGTTTTGTTTTATCTAACTTACTTTACATTTTTAAGTTCCTTAGGTCCAAACCTTGAATCATGGCCCATATCACCACAAACGAATGTTTAGTTTTATAGAGAAAAAACAATGTAACTCAAAAAAAAATACACATTCTGTGAATTCAATTCATCCATCCATTTGTTTATAACCGTATAAGTCGTAGCAGTATATCTTTTTGTCTTGTTAAATTGTAATTTAACGACTGAAACTTGAGTTGATTATGTGTATTGCAAAAATATTACTATTGTAACATTTAGCTATGACATGGTCTAGCAGTATATCTTTTTGTCTTGTTAAATTGTAATTTAACGACTGAAACTTGAGTTGATTATGTGTATTGCGAAAATATTACTATTGTAACATTTAGCCATGACATGTTCGTGAAACATCCTTATTCATTTGTTTTTAATTTTGAAAACCCGTCGAGCACGAGGTGTATATCGTTACAACTGCTATTACAGTATGAATTAAGATATGAGTGTGATTCACACTCCTAAACATTCTGTAAAAAGAAATGATTATAACTTTATAAGTAGAATTCTGATTTTAACAATCTTGGTTCAGTACGTCGTGCAACTAGCTATCAGTAAGTGTTTTTATAATGGATAAGGATCTTCTCATGTTCATTTGAACATAAGAGGTAATGTTCTGTTTTATGTGATTGTACATTTGATTAAAATAATCAAATGTACAATCACATAAAGCAGAACATTACCTCTCATGTTGATCTTTTTCCTTTTATAATATGTGGATGAGATGTCCATTCTATTATCCGACATTATGCATGGCAGTCATCATTCGACTTGGTCATGGATGTACTACTTTTTAAATTTATAAAGAATTAATTTATCGAAGGAAATCTGCTCACTTTAATTCTTGATGATATTATCAAGCATGATGTGGGCTTCTAGAAATGATAAGATTAAGCCGTAATGCTCGCTAGCTAATCGAAGTAGTTAGATTATTTACATGAGAATGAATGTTATCTTTTAGTTTAATAAAGAGTAAGCAAACATGGGCGACAAATTGGAAAATCTGAACTTTTGCGATGGCTGGAATAATCAACAGGATTTTAGACATGTTTAAAACAAGCAGGATTACCCGCGCGTTGCTGGGGGGCGTTAATTTTTCGCACGTTGTTGCGGGCCATTAATTGTTTTTTTTTTGTGCGGGTTAATTTTTTCGGTCTCATGTTTAATAGTTTGTTTTTTTCTTATATGGGCATATGTGTTGGGCCTCATGTTTAAAGGTTTTTTTTTTGCTATACGGGGGTTTCTTTTTTTTTAGTATAATTTTATGGAATTACGTTGCGGGTTTATTTTTTTGGTATCATGTTTAATAATTTGTTTTTTTCCCTTATATGAGTTTATGTCCCGCGCGTTGTTTCGGGCCGTTAAATTTTTTTTAGGTGTTATTTTTTTTACTTTGAGTCAGATGTTGAGCCAGATTGTGGGCTAATTTTTTGGCCCACTTTAGTTGGCACTATAGCAATTTGTAATTTTTTTTTTACTTTGGGTCAGAAGTTGGGCCGGATTGTGGGCTAAATTTTTTGGCCCAATTGTGATTGGCACTGTAGCATGCGGTCAAACTAATGGTCAGACATTTGAGAATTGTATTATAGGTTAATAAAACAATTGTAATTTACTAATTTATAAAGAGTACTGGTTTAGAATGAGAAATGATCAAGGTTATAAATAGCGTGAAGCGTGACGTAGCGGCATAGCCAAGCCTCAAGCTTTAGCGTGAGGCGTTGCGTCATAGCGTTTTTAAGGCGTGACTCAAAGCGACAAAAAATATTTATTGAGTGGTCAATAGTAATTAGCTACTAGGCTTAAAATTGAGTTATAGAGTTACTAAGCACGAATCTCATGCAACCCAAATCATAAATACTTGTAAATAAGTTCAAGTCCAATAAATATCTTTAAAAAAATTCAAAAAAAAAATCTCTTAAAAGCTTCAAAAAAACGTGCCACGCCTTGCGCTATAGCGCGCTATATCACGCTTTATCACGCTTTATTGCACGCCACGCCTAAAGGCGACGCCTTGGCCTGTTTCGTAACGTGGAGGCTACGCCTCGCGCTATGGCGCCGCTATAGCGCGCTACAGCGGCGCTATTTAGAACCCTGGAAATGATCGACATTATTAAATATGAAAATGAATTTAGTGAGATAAGAAAATAAAATAATAAAATTGAGAGATATTTTTAGTCGCATATTTCAAATAAAAATTGAGAAATTTATTGGAAATACAATTTTTTTTAATAGCATTTGAAATATGTTATTGTATTACTTACTATTTTTTTCATTTTGCTTTTATTTCTCATTTAGTCTTAACTCTAATTTTTTTTTTGAACGGCGACTTTATTAGAACCACTAGCAAGGAGCTAGTAAATTACAAAGGAATCAAAAAAGGGTGTTGAAGCCAACTAACCCAATTCAAAGTTCTATTACATCTAGCTACACACCAATAAAAAGAGCGTAAAACAATATTGTCGAAAATAGCATCCTTTCGGGGAATAGGAGACGCAAAAAGGAATTGGTTCCTGAAGTTCCAAAGGCTCCACCAAGAAACGTAAAACACGCCTTCCAACACCTCTTTCGTCTTAGAACCTAAACGGATAGATTTGAACCAAGAGAGCCAATCTTCGTACGACTCATAAGGATGAACATCCAAATTCCACCATCTACAAATTAACTTCTGAATATCTTTCGCCACAGAGCAACCGAAGAATAAATGGGACGAATCCTCGAGCACGTGATCACAAAGAGGACAAGCCAAAGACGGAAGCGAGACATTCCTACGAGACAAATTCGATCTAGTAGGTAAACGATCGAGATAAAGTTTCCAAGCAAAAACGTTTACCTTAATCGGAATACTTTTAATCCATCGAGTAGGAACTTCCATTTTAGGGAGAAAAGCCTCATCTAACATAGATCGAACATCCTTGACTTGAAAAACACCATCGCCATTTAAGTCCCAAAACCATCTGTCATCCATATTAGATAAAATAACCGTATCAAGTAATAACGAAAGCTGATCAAGTTGTTGTGACTCTACACCTCCTCGGACATGACGACGAAAAGAAGAGGAGATAGACGTATTCATCTTATCAGCAACCGATATGTCTTTATTCTCTTCAAGAGCAAACAAACGAGGAAAAGAAAGCTTGAGAAGATTATCGCCAATCCAAAGATCTTTCCAAAAGCTTGTACCTGTACCTTTTCCCACACGAATCTTACAATGAGAAATGAGATCGACACCTTTGACTTTAAGGGAGTTAACTTCTGTTATGATGGAGCTCCATGTCGAATTGAAAGCAGCAGAAAGAACATGACCATTCAAGCCATGTAAAGCTGATATAATTCGGGACCATAAGGAGTTATCATGAGAAAGGTAGCGCCATACCCACTTGAAAAGAAGAGCCCGATTGAGAGCGAAGAAACTAGAAACTCCCAACCCTCCGAATTTCTTAGAAGCAAGCACCTTAGACCATTTGACCCAAGCAATCTTTCTATCACCCTCTTGAAAGCCATTAAAAAAATTCCTACGCAGACTCTCCATATAATTAAGAACAGATTTGGGAACCTTGAAAATCGACATGTTGTAGATAGGAGTGGAGCCAAGAACCGATTTAAGAAGGGTAAGACGACCCCCGACAGATAAGGTATTAAGTTTCCACCTAGACAACCTCTTCTTCATCTTATTAATCGTCTCGTCCCAAGCCTTTTTAGAAGACATATTATCTCCTACTAAAATACCCAAGTATTTAAAAGGAGCTTTCATTATCAAACAACCAATAGACTTAGCAGCTTCAGCCACACAATTATCTGGGATACCGACACCAAGAAGATGACTCTTCTGAATATTTATTGACATACCAGAAAGTAAGGAGAAGCATCGAAGAATATTCATGATACCCATTTGAGTTAGAATGAGACCACTCACCAATAAATACCGCGTCGTCAGCGTAGAATAAATGAGACAACGTAGTAGAAGGGTCAATCTTGTATCCTTTAAAAATTCCCGCTTCAACTGCCCGGGAAAATGATAAGTGGAGAGACTCCATAATGAGTAAAAACAAAAAGGGAGCTAAGGGGTCCCCCTGTTTCAAGCCTCGGTATAAATGAAATTCAGTAGTCGGACTCCCGTTAACTAAAATAGAGGCCTTCCATGAAGACAGACTTCCACGAATCCATGAACGCCATTTAGAACCGAATCCAAAAGAGATGAGAACATCATTAAGATAATCCCATCTAACGGAATCATAAGCCTTGGTGAAATCGACTTTAAAAATCATGGCTTGTTGCTTTTTAAGTTTGCACCGAGCTAAGATTTCATTGATAATAAAAGGACCATCGAGAATCTGTCTATTAGGAAGGAATGCAGTCTGAACATCTGAGATGAGATCCGAAATAACCAAGGAAACCGAGAAGCTAGGATCTTAGTAACGACTTTGTAAAGGCTTCCAATTAAACTGATGGGACGGTAGTCACTAACAACTTTCGGACCCAGAACTTTAGGGATGAGGGCCATAAATGAAGAGTTGAATCCAATAGCAAAATCTCCATGATCAAAAAACCATTTCACAGCTATGCAAAAGTCAGGCCCAACAACGGTCCAATACTTACGAAAAAATTCGAAAGTAAAACCGTCCGGCCCAGGGGATTTATCAACTTTACAACCCCACACGGCTGTGCGAATATCTTCATTTAAGATTGGAGATTCCAATTCTAAGATCTGATTATTATTGAGACGATTAGGAAAAGGAAAGTTAAGACTACCTCGTCTAGAACCTGGGTCTTGGAATCTGTCCGTAAAGTGCCTTCTAGACTCTTGTTTAACAAGATCAGGTTCGACAATCCAATCACCATCTACCATAATACCCTTAACTGAAAGATTGGCGCGTTTTTTGTTAATGATAGCATGAAAGTATTTAGAGTTCTCGTCCCCCTCGATTGCCCAGCGAATTTTCGCCTTTTGCATGATATCACGGTTGTTAGAAGATTGAACATCGTGTAATTGTTTCAAGACTTCCAAACGAGACAAAAGAATGTCGTCGGTGACTCCTCCTTGATCCAACACTTTATCAATGTCACACAATTTAGATTTAAGATCTTTAGAAAGACCTACCTGATGCCTTTTGAAATCCAAAGTCCATGCTCGAATCTCCTTCTTCAACATTTGAAGCTTTTTTTTAAACCGAATCATACCATTGGAATCATCAAGAGTAAAAGAATTCCAAGATTTTGAGACCAAGTCATCGAATCCAGGAAGCTCAAGCCAAGAGTGATAAAAACGAAATGGAGTAGGGCCAAAATCAGAAAAGACTTCCTTGAGTAAAATAGGCCTGTGGTCTGAGAGGTGACGATCCAGACAGATAGCCGAAATAAGAGGAAAAGCTGAAAGTAAACCATTAGACATAAGAAATCTATCTAATTTACTCATCTTAGTAGCCGAATGATGAGCCCATGTGAAAGAGAATCCTTCCAGCTGGATATCGTTTAAACCCGAATTAGAAATAAAGGAATTAAACGCGTTAGCTCCATGACTGTTAAAAACCGATCCCCACCGTTCCTCAATACATCTAACTTCGTTGAAGTCCCCCATAATTAAACTTTCTCCATTCCAACTAGTGATAAGAGATTCGAGATAACTCCACAACATACGTTTAGATGAAACAGATTGGGGGGCATAGACCAAAATAATTAATAACTTCTGATTGTTCTGTATCCACGTTCCATACAAAGCTATAAAATTATCAGATATAGTATGATGATCCTTCTTGAAGAAATTAGTATCCCAAGTGTAAAGAATACCACCTGAATTGCCACTAGCCTCACTAATAATGTGGTCAAAAAAATAGTTTCCCTATAGAAATTTAACCTCCATAGCCGAAACACTTTCCATCTTAGTTTCTTGAATAGACAAAAAACTTACTTTAATCCTTTTACCCACGATTTGTAGGTGTTAGCCAATTACCCACGATTTTAATCCTTTTACCCACCAATTTGGCCCGTGGGTAATTGACAAAATTCTTTTAGTGATCTAAAGGTATAGTAGATGGTTTAGCATTTAGGAGTCCAATATGTTCAAGTAATTTCAAGGTATATTTCCTCTGTGTCATAGCAATACCAGTCTTGTTTCTCTGGAATTCAGTACTAAGATAGTAACTGAGTGAACCCAAGTCTTTGATGTTGAACATATCATGAAGCTTTGTCTTGATGAAAGTGATAAAAGAACTATATGGGCCAGTTAACAATATATCATCAACATAGATTAAGAGAGCGGTAAGAAAACCTTTGTGAGAGATTGTAAAGAGAAGAGTGTCCACATAACTTTGCCCGAATCCCAGTTGAAGAAGGAATGTTGTAAGCTTCTCAAACCACTGTCGGTTGGCTTATTTTAAACCATAAAGGGATTTAGTGAGTTTGCAAACAGTGTTTGGAGGTAAGGTTTGATTATATCCTTTTGGGATAGTCATATAGACTTCCTCATGTAAATCACCATGAAGGAAGGCATTTTTTATGTCCAATTGTTCAATGTACCAATCTTTTTTAATTGCCACAGCAATAAGGGTCCTAATTGTAACCATCTTAGCAACAGGAGCAAATGTCTCTTTGTAATCTATTCCTTCTTTTTGGTTAAACCCTTGAGCCACTAATCTTGCCTTGTATCTCTTAATGTTGCCATCAGCTTGAAATTTGATTTTGTATACCCATTTGGAGCCTATGGGTATTCTGCCTTGTGGTAAAGTGGTAAGGGTCTAAGTATTGTTTTGTTCTAGAGCCTGTATTTCCTTATTCATAGCCTCTATCCATTTAACATCTTTAGAAGCTTGGGTAAAAGATTATGGTTCTTTAATAGAATCAATGTTATGAATAACGTTTGATGATGTAGTAGTGAGGTTAATGTAGTTGATGTATTTGGAATGATGGTGTTTGATGTTTGTAGTATTGATTAATGATTTAGGGAGAGTGTAATGATAGTCTTTAAGGGTTGTTAGGAGTTGTTTGGTTCTGGTGGATGCTCTAGTAGGTATTGGAGGTTCTGGAGGTATTGGTTCAAGTAAAGGTGAAGTATATGGTGTTGGTTGGGTGTTCTGAGGTATTGGTTCAGGTGAATGCTGAGGTATTGATGAAGGTGAATGATTTGATGGAGTGGTATTTGTTGTGGTGTATAAGGACAAGATGTCTGATGGATTATTCCTTTGGTTTAAAAAAATGTGGACAATGATTCATTTAAAAATTCCGTTCCATTGTCACTTTTGATAGTTTGAATTGGTGTTTAGAACTGAGTAAGAACATAGGAGTAGAAAGTTTTAACAGTGGATGAATATGATGTTTATCAGGTAAAAGATATGTTCATGTAGCTCTTGAAAAATCATCAACAACAGTGAGAAAGTATTTACATTTATTATAAGTATGGTGTCTATAAGGACCCCAAACATCAATATGAATGAGTTCAAACTTTTGGGAAGCATGAGATGTACTAGATGGAAAAAGAAGAACATGATGTTTGGCCATTGAACATATAGTACAAGATGGTTCTATTTTACAATGAGTGGAACAAGGAAGTGATTTTATTTGACTAAGAACTTGAAAAGAGGGATGTCCAAGTCTTGCATGCCATAGGTAGTTTGAACTTGAACTTGTGGAGATAGTTGATCTTGATGAAACAAAGGAAGAAACATATACCATTTGTTCTGCCATTAGCACAATCACATCTACACAAGCATGCGTATGGTGCTTCTAAAGCATCCAATTCATCCCATAAACCCTTCAACTTATGATAATACAGCTCAATTGTGATGTTGTTTTGCTTGTGATTGATTATATCATTTGTGACTTGGTAAATCCTATGTCCATCTAATTGTGAATAGTGCTCATTCAACTCATTCCATAATGCACTTACAGAATTGATAAAACTCAAATTATTGCCAATTTGTTCAGAAATAGTGTTCAAGATCCAGGAGATTACCATGTTATTTGCCCTTTCCCACACTGATCTAATCTTTGAATGGAGTGAAGGTTCTTCAAATTCATCATTGACCAACTTGAGTTTGTTTCTTGCATTGAGTGCAATCATCATATATCGTTTTCATGAACTATAGTTCTCTGAACCAATTAACTTCTTTGAAATCAAAACAAGATCTGGATGATCATTTTGATGAAAGTTAAGTGGATGATGAACTGAGTTGAATGTCTTTAACAATTGGTGGATTTTGTGATGTATCTGTTGATGGATTTCCATTAGCCATGGTGTCTTAGAGGTTTTGGCGGGAAAATTGGTTAGAATATCGTTTGAAAGAAATTTTGGCGGGAAACCCAGTTTGAATGATTTTGATTGTTTTTGGGATTACTGGATGTGTTTTAGTGTGATTGATTGAGAAAATGATGATCAGAGTAGGTGTTTATGGTGATTTGTGGTGGTTTTGTGATGGTTTATAGTGGTTTGTGGTGGTTTATGGTGGTTTAATGGTGGTTTATGGTGGTTAAAGTTTGTTACTATGGTCAGAATCAGTTAGTGATTGATCGGAGTTTGTTGGGAATGGTGGTTTGACTGATTTGCTCTGATACCATATTGAGAAATGGACAGAGAGTTTATTTGGACATTTTTCCACTAAAGAACTCAAATGAGAAGGATTATAGTATTTATACTACTCAATACATTGAAGTGACTGAACTAACTAACTCTATTAAACTAACTAAGTACCAACTACATTACATAATATTAAAATGCCTAAGGCAACTCTTCAGCATAATAACTGTCTTGTGATTCTGTTGGAGTCTGGTGATACTGTGAACTGAACTTGGTTGTTTGGATTCATAACTTGGGTGTTTGGATATAGACTTTGTAGCTTCCATAATAATGCTAAAGAAAATACGGTGTTACGGCGAGTTTGTAAGTTCAAAGCTTACTAGTCACCTCGCTAGTATTGACTTAAAAAAATTACTTTGGAGTAGGGGTGGTAATTAGGGTCGGGTTCAGGTGATAGGTTGGTGGGTCAGAAAATCTTGACTCGATCCTGACACATTTAATTAATCAGTTCAGTTATGTCAACTCGGACTTAATTCCAGACCAGTTAATGCAAGAACCTGTTTATACATAACTCGAACCTGACCCATTTAACCCGTATATATATATTTTTGGGTTGGCGGGTTAAATAGGTTACACGTGTTGAATACGTTAAACAGGTTTCGGGGTGACCCATTTATATACAAAATTTGGCACATTACACGGGTTAAATAGGTTAAACGGATTTGCAGGTCGACCCGTTTAACCCATTTTACCCATATAATAAAATATAAATAATTTTCAATTTAAGAAATAAATCTTAAACAGATTGGCCGGTCGACCCAATTAACCTTTCTCTACCTAAACCTGACCTGTTTAATAAATAGGTTAGATGGGTCGACTCAAACCCACCACGAAATCTATTTAGCCTCAATCCAAATCTGTTAATTTTCGTGTCGATTTCAATTCGGGTTTCGTGTTACGTCAGAAATTACCTTTGGAGTATATAATAAAGTTTATATACATGTTAAATTGGCTTAGTTTAGGTATTTCAAAGCACATTGAAATGTTTATAGATAATTATGATCATCAAAAAAATCCTTATAGAAATTTATACATTAAGTTATCTTAACATTAGGGGTGAGCATGGTGCGGATCGGTGCGGATTCTGGCAAAAACCACACCGCATTCGTAATTGCGGATTCTATAAAAGTATAAACCGCACCATGCGGATCCTGCGGTTTTGGTTTTGCGGTTTTGCGGTTTTCAAATGCGAATTTTCGGGTTTTAACCGCACCACACCACATATGACCAATTTTTTAATTTTGGGCTTGAACCCAATAAAAATTTTAAGCTTGAACCAAATAGTAATTTTGGGCTTAATGTAAATACACTATTATAATTATATTCCCTTTAAACAGTATAATTATAAAACATCAATTAACAAGAAATAATGTCAATAATGTCAATATCAAAAGCAAAAAGGCATATGTCACATATTATTTTGAATAAAGGAAAAACACACTAGGTTTTAAGTTTGGGAAAAATAAGGTGGCTTTATTTTATGACTTTTATAGATAGCATAAAAAGCAGAGAAAAGGCCTCATTAAAATCTATTTACAAAAGGAGTTTTTCATCATGTATTCTGTTTTTGCTAAATGTGGTACTACTTTTTTTTGATATTTTCATTTCGTTGCATCTTTTCACATGTATCATTAAAGGGCATTATAATTATACAAATAATGTATTAAAACGTGTATCTTGAATTCGAATAATTTGACAATTCAAGACATGGGTCCAGGACAAAAGTGATTGGTCTTGGTCCTTGGATGATGACACACGCTTCAAACTGGAACCGAAAAAAACCAGACTCAACCAAGACCGTTTTAGCCTAAAACCATGGACTGAGGATCGGACCGAATGTATTCGGTCCTGTCCGGTTCTTCGGTCGGTCCGGTCCGAGAAGGCATTATTGGTCGATTTTACGTAAGATCGGGCCGGACCGAGAACCGAACATGAGGTCAAGTGTGGACCGAGGACCGGACCGAAATAGGTTCGGTCCGGTCTGGTCGATTCTATTCGGGTCGATTTATCGGTTCGGTCCTGTCCACGGTCCGATATGCTCACCCCTACATGTGAAACAAGATTTCTCATATTATTGCACTTGTTTATGTGTAGAGGTAATGTTTTGGAAACCGGGTCTTGAATTGACAAAGTTGAGTGATCGGTTCAACCACCGATTTAACCTGATTTTCCTTTAAGTAGATTGAAATAATTCGGGTCATCGAACAACTATAAAACCTTTAATATTTAATACCAAAATACATAAATCATAAAAAAATGCAATACTAATCACATAATAAGTAAAACATATATTATACAATACGAAACACATACGGTTTAACGAGAATACATAAATCACCACGATCAATTATAACGCATCATGTATATTCTTGATAATAAAGTTAAAGAAGAATATCAAACACGACCGACTTTGGTAAACGTGGTTGACTTGGCTCACATTGAAACTCGACGGGTCAAACTCGAATTTCAAGCCTCGAAGAACCGGTTCATTATGGTCCGTTTTTCAAGAAACGGTTCAACCAGTCGTGTCGAAATGTGTTTCAAAACACTGGTTAGAGGGTTCAGCGCAGTTTGCATTATCAACAAGTTATTTGCTCGTCACGTTAGCTTTTACCTTATAACATTCTATAACACACAATATAATAAACATGATTCCTCATAACATTCTTAATAACGCACCACTAAAAAACGCATTTTACACTAAAAATAGAAAGAAAGAAAATTCACATTCAAGTTGCTCGTTATCATCATGGGGCGGTACCTATAACGCACGAGCAGATGCAATATGCCGCCGTTATAGGTTAATTAAAGATGACACAACACCATTAGTGATCTTCTTATATCGACGACGTGTATCTCAGTTGGTAATAGGTATAGACATCTTTGCAACTAATAAGCACAATGTCAATGATTCAACCCTTAGCACCTCATAGCAACAACTGTTGAGTGAATCATATATGTCTCACACATTATGAAAAAACAACCGATTTTAAGCTGATTCCGGGATTATTAACCTTTTTGCACCCAACCAGTCACCTTCTTGTTTGATGTTAGAAAAAAGAAGGATAGGTCACACTAACCTTTTATTTTCTTTCTAAAATGAACATAATTGTGATAATGTACAAATAGTGAAGTATGAGTGGGTCCAAATTTCAGTTATGGTTGTTACTAAAAGGCGACAATAGAAGAAAGAGGAAGTGTCAATGTTTAAATGTTGACATGTGAAAATGGTGCATTCTTGTATTAGCAAGTGCTTTTGGTAGACATTGAGCATAATTGTTGGGATAAAAAGGGAATGTCATATCCATATTTGTCAAATTATTGCTTACATCTCTTTAAAGAACAATGAGTGAACTGCAAAGTACATCCATGTGGTTTCAATTTTCTCACAAAATACATCCTTGTCAGAAACTATTGACAGTATACATCATTCGTTAGGCAAACGTTTGCCACAATACATCCTTGGGGACGAACGATGCAAACGTTTGCCACAATACATCCTTGAGAAGATAACGGAAAAATATTTGCATCGTTCGTCCTCAAGGATGTATTGTGGCAAACGTTTGCCTAACGAAGGATGTATACTACCAATAGTTTCTGACAGGGATGTATTATGTGAGAAAGTTGAAACCACAGGGATGTATTTTGCAGTTTACTCAAAAACAATTCAAAAATACTTAATTACTAATTCAAATTAATTAAATGTGGAATTTAAGAATCAAAATGTCAATACCATTAGAGAGCTAGGTGCACTTAAAAGTTATAGGTGTGTCGGTCATCGTCACCTTTGTATTATACCTTATAATATCGAGAGCACGGTGCAGTTGCATATGACACGTTATAGGGCATTTTTTCCTTATGACATAGCCAAACTGCACCCCTCTTGACGTCATAGCCGTATTATAGGGCACAATGCCTTTTATTTATAATTGGGGAAGGCGTTTATGTAGCGGTAGTGTTATAGGGTATGTGTTGAGATGTATAACGTTGTGATAACACCACTACGCCGTTCTTTCTTATGAGAGAACTTAAAATATGTTCTATAAAGTTTGATAACTTCTAAAGTTTAGTGTGAGCTTCTAAAGATTCATAACTTTAGCAATGGAGCAAGCATATTATTCAGTGACCGTATCGAATCACAAACAAGAGAACGACATTCAAGTGTATGCTCGTGTAAATATGCAGTATGCTAAGTTAAAACCTAACGGCATTTAATTCGCAAAAAGTGTAATTACACTGGAAAATTTATGTACTTCTACGAATCTAGAGCATGCCATAAGTTAGCTTCTAGGATCTTGTTTCGGTACAAAATTATTACGGCTTGATGAAACTCTACTGCCTTTTGTTAACAGTGATCAGCAAGGCGAGCTCCTACTCACATAACAAAATTTGGCTTCAACCCAACAACGACCATGCAAGCATTATCTAGAATAAGATCTATCTTCCCCTAGATAACGGTTAGTATTAGCTAATAACCTTACCGGATGCCTTTTATAAAGCGTGATTGCCATCAGCAACACCATTGATTGATCGCTTCTGCTGTCTCATGTATCTCTGAGTGGATTCTTGAACTAACCTCATGATACCCATAGAGTCTGAAACAGGATGAAATTCTTCCTCTCGTTCAGGTTGTATATTCAAGTCAATATTTTGACTCTTGAAAGACGAAGCGGGTGACTTATCTTTAAACGGGTCATTTTCAAATCTTCCACTACCCCCTGCTACTTTTTGGTTCTGATTACTAAGTCCCATCTGGTAATGCCGGATAACGTCAGCGTAGAGAGATTTTTGACTCGTATTTTCCACGGAACATCCCACTTGATTCTCTAAACGCTTCTGGTCATGGGGTATCACTGAGGGCGGAAAAGAGCGCTTGAACGCTAGGCAGACATTACAGGTGCATGTTGATTTGTGCTTGGTGCCACTTGGTGGCTGAACACAGACAATACACGTGCAGCCATATTTATGGCTGGGATGTCTTATTGTGGCTTGAGAAGATGCTAAGTCAGGATAACCACCGACGCCTTCTATATTCATGCCTCGTCCTGGATCTTCTGATGCAGTTTTCTTCGAAGGTGCTGCTGCAAGTGTACATGATACAAAAGATTATACAATAACTGCATTAAGGCGCCACATAATCCGCAAAATTTGGTCAGAAGTGATTAGTACCGTTGTTAATCAAGGGAAGAATTTGCTCAAGATGTTCTGGTGTCGGTTCTACCTCCTTTGAACGAAGAGATCTGCTAGCCAAATAGGATAGAAGATACTTAAAAACAAGCTCTTGGAATAATAAACTAAAAAAAGTTTTATTAATCTTTTATCAGCCAACTTACCCAACATGGTTCGCTGAACAATTTTTAGGAGTCCCTATGATTGGTGCCTCCTGTTATAGTAAACAATGTCATCAGAACAAACAAAAAAAAAGCCCGCTATCATGACAGTAGCCAGCAGCCAGTTACAAATTATGATTAACAAAAGTACACAACACAAACTATTTGACGACAACGGTAGAGGTGGCAAAATGCCAAGTCCAGGCGGGTTCATTACGAATTAAAACGAGTTCGGTCTATATTGGGTAACTTTTGGTATAAATTGACCCGTTAAAAATATAGCACAACTCAGAATTAACCGACTAATTACCAAAAGGGCAAAAATTGCACTCTACATGCGAGGAAAAGATGCAGTGTCCCATTACCTGAAAATCCTCAAACTCAAAACCCTCGATTACGACAACGGTGGGACTATTAGTAAGGGGAGGTTGTAACAATTCTTGAACTTGTTCCAAAGTCACGCTGATTTGAAGTATCTCTTGTTCATTATTAAGGTGTTTATTATCTGCACACGTATTATCCACCTTCATCCTTTTAGCAGGAATTGGAATGTTATCCGCTTCTGACCATATACCCTCTGAATTTCTCGACTTAAATAGTATACTATCCTTTGATTCCTCATGAGTAGAATGACTTGTGCTTGTTGTTTCATCGCCCTGCATTACAAGAACACATTTTAATATACAAACTTAATAAGCTTCTATGCAAGATAAATTAGCACCCCTTGTATTACGTTTGACACATGGGAATTGTTAAAACTTGACCTACCAGGTCCCATGGGGAAGCAAGTGATACTTTTCTGAATCCCATGACAAGCTTTCCTTCAGGCTCCAATCTACTAAATGTTACTGAACCAAAATAATGGATGAGTCACAACTAAATTAAGAAACGCATAATTCTTAATAGATAAAATTTTAGGCTAACAAATGGAGGCAAATCAAAATATGTTTGGGATGAAACATCACACTAGCAAGTACAGGACAATCTTTTGGCCGGGTAGTGTTGAAGTGTTGAACAGACCCGGCTAACACTATTTTATATTTTTTTACAGATAACCTGTGTGTATATTATGATAATAGAACATAATATCATTAAAATAACAATATCATTATAATAACAAATTAAATTTGGGAATAAGCATTGTCGTTTACATTAAAAACAGACTTTGGATGACTTTTATCCTGGTTGACGCATTTGACTTGTTCCCCTAGCTATACTTTTTCATTCAATCCGTTCGAGATAAATATTCAAATCCTAATCAACCATTGATAACCTTTGCGCTAAGTTACCCCGCTTTAAACAAAACCAACATTCACGTCTTAAAGAATAAAAGGACCAGTGGTATGCCATCTACCTGTATCACCAGCTTGCAACTGCATCGATCGTACAAATGGCGCAAATCCTTCTAAGACGTACATTCTACTATTGTTGTTGAGCCAGAATCTATAATGTAACACCCAATCCTTCCCATTCATGTCTTGGAAAACAAGGTGACAGCCTTCAGACGTAGTAATTTGAGGGAAGTGTGCCTGTACGAGAACGGTATATGGGCATTTGAAAATCGTTGATCAGTTATATCATAGACATACTTCACACATTCACAAGGTTTATATAACATGACCAGGAAACAAATCTTACATAGTAGAATTATAATGATACGAGTACATAGCTGGGCCTAAATAATGATATATGCTTACCTCGGCACATCTCTTTGGTAGCACCAATCGCCCATTCCTCGCACAATCGCTAGCACTTAACTGTTTCTCAAACAAAGGAGTGATCTTCGCATTTGATCTATGACAGGGTTAAAGAGTGCAACAAACCTTTGTGCTCAATAACAAAAACTGCTAAACGTTCACTTATAAAAACAATGACTAGTGTAGATATTTGCATGCTGATATCATAGGATCATCATCAGAAAACAATTAAATCAATACTGCCCTTTTATGATACTAACGACAAGTAAAACACAAATAATAATAATGGCATTCAAATGTAGGATACCCTCCAGAAATCTGTCGTAGTTCTTGATCCGTTGCTCTGGGACAGTATTGGGGAAGTATTTGTATCTCGCCTCGAGCCTTTGCAGAGTGAGCCTGAGCTTCAAGAGATGGACCAGCTCCATTATCATTAGGGCATGGTTTCCCTACTATAGGGGGAAGGCATGGCCGTTGAACATTAGTTCCAGATACATTTCCTTTTTCTGTTTTTTGATCATGTGCCACAAATGTTGTTGCTGGCACGCTAGAAAGTGGAGTGACAGTGGGATTGAAGATAGACAAAAAAAGAAAGAAAGAAATAGATAAGAGATAAGAAAGAAAAAAAATAGAAGAAAAAAAAAAAAGAAGAAGAAGGAAGAGAGATAAAAAAAAAAAAAAAAGAGTGAGTAGAAAAGAAGAGATAGAAATAAGAAATAGAGAAAGAATAAAAAAAAAGGAAAAAGAAGAAAGAAATAAAAAAAAAAAAGTAAATAGAAAAAAAAAGAGTAAAGAAAAAAGAAGAAAAAAATAGAAAAAAAAAAGAAAAAACACATAGTACGAGAGAAAAAGATAAAAGGAAGAACCTGCAGAAGAAACATCTTTAAACAAATCACGTTGCCATTCATACTGGATTTCTGAAACAAAGCAGTGGGTTAAATGAAGAGTTATTTTGATAAAAAGTTGAGTAACGTTTTAGCTTCTTTTTAACATAATAAAATCTTACCACGAGCCTTCCGGTTTTCAGTCACTAATCTCTCAGAAGGATCGCCTGTTTTACTTTTACCAAGAGAACAGCAAGGCCACTGTTCGTTTGCAAGAGATTTATCAATGTTAGCATCAAAGGGCTTCCTACACTGCGTTTCCGGTTGAGCTTTAGAAGCACTAAACAAACTGGGTGCTATTCGCCATGGGACAGGACCTGAACACTGTAATTCAGGTTGAGGTTTAGAAGCACCAGACAGATTGGGTGTTTGTCGCCACCTTAGAGTACTTTCATCGATAGATCCCCAATTTCTGGAAGTGACATCTTTAATTCTTTCAGCGGGTCCTGGGGGATGGTGAGAAGCAGGCGATTCAGGTTGAGCTTTAGAAGCACTAGACAGATTGGGTGCTTGTCGCCACGTTACAGGATTTTCAGCAATCGATCTCCAATTTTTGGAAGAAATGTCTCTAATTTTTTCAGCGGGTCCCGGGAGATTGTGAGCAGACGGCCAAGTAGGATTGGGTGTCTAAAAAACAACACATCAATCAAAGACGACATAAATGTTTGCAAGTTGTTCTTAAATGCTACAGTACTAATGTTTAAGGTTGTAATAAATGATCAAAATCGGCAAGGGGGCTAATATCTAATTATGCATACCAAGATGTATTCTGTTTTAGCACAGTCGAGACACTCGATTCCTCCAGCATCCAACAATACGAACATATGGAACGACACTATGCATCCACAATGAATTTGCTGCAGACCATAAGGGTCGATTATTATAAGATAAATTACCGATACTACCACAGGATACAAAAACATGTGAATTCAGCTAATTAGCCCAGATAGATTTCTAACCTTTCCACATGATTCACAACATCTCCAGCCAGAAGTATTCAAGTGATACGTTTCACAGAATTTTCCATCTTTATAAGTAGAACTACAGTCAAATTTAACATGAATTAGGGGTTGCTTAACATATTACTGTAAAAAAAACATGATTAGGTGGTTGCTTTAACATATTACGTAAATAAGAAGTAAATATCCGAAACACTAAGAGTTTTCAAGGTAATTCCTACAAGAAACGACGTAGATAAATAAATGTAATGAATAATAGTAGATAATATCCGCAGTGGCTAGCCTAGGTGAGCGGCTAGCCTAGGCTGTACTATAAATTGATCATAAATTAATATTCCATCATAACTTATGTTTAGCCTTTCGCTTTTATCCTTATATCACATTTCAAGAAACTACATTACTTCGCAGGCATGTAACAACTTCCTATAATAATACCGCTCATTATTACAAAAGCTAATCAACCCCTCGTTTCCCTCACGCATAACTTCTTAAGCAAGAAACATCATTTATGTCTCATTACTTCTACTTCTATCTACATCATAACTCCCAATGCAACTTCTTAATCAAGGAACATCACTTAAGCCTCTTTACTCTACGAGCATTCACAATCATTGCGTTGACCCCACCCACCTACTGCCATCTTAGCGTAGCAATGGTCACAACCCTGAAAGTTACGGTCAAGGGGAAACCTTTGACTATTTTGTAGAAACTACACTACAAATCAGTTCGTTAGGGGGCAAATTACAAAAAAAGACAAATATTTTATAGACTTTAACACTACAATTTTTTCGCTAGGGACCCATCCTGTCTTCCCCGAGCAATATCTAGTCCTATCAAATGTTGTCCATGGGACCAGTCAGTTTCGCTTTACCAATCTATATCTTCCTAGAGAAAACATCATTTGGCGATCCGAAAACCAGTCACATTCATTTTTCAAAATTGCAAACAACAATATAACCATTATATTCTAATAAACACATTTATACCTTACTTACAATACAAGCAACAACTATATTATAACAAACAAAACAAAATAAAGAATAATGATAAAAAAAAATAAAGGAATAAAATATACGAGCAACGATCGCATAACTTGGCCAACTCGCCAGTTCGACAAAGCCATCCTTCCTTAACATCTTCTTCTTCTTTCAAAACCTGACCACAATTCGAATTAAAACATGATGACGTCATCCCGTCACAGTTTCATTGATTTCTAAACAAACCCTAATAATGTATTATTATTCGCATTTTGTGTTTTGATGAGGCAAACAGAGAACAACAAGTGAGGTTTTTTTATTTTTATTTATTTAGGTGTGTGTGTTTGTGTTTGTGTTTGTAAAGTTTTTATAAAAGAAAAATAATAAATGTTTGTTGAAGGGACTTATGTTGTCAGGGTTTTCTCTTTTGTTTTTAATTCTAGTGAGTGAGTGGGTATCTAGAATCTATGTTTTTTATTTTGCTCCTTCCAAATGTCACAAGTTTTCACTTTAGGTGTGTTAGTTTAGTTTCTTTGGTTTTTTACACTTAAGTATCGGTTTTCCGCGTTTTAGAGTGCTAAGATTATTGGTTTTCGCACACGAAGGTCAAGTACGGCTGAGCAACGGGTTAAACTCGAAACGAACCAAATAAACCCGACCCGAACCGAAATTGAGGAAAACAAGATCGAGCACCTAACCAAGGTTAAGAAAGCGAAACTGAAACCGAACCGAAGTTATGAGAGCGAAACCGATTTAGATAGTTCATGTCTAATTTGGCTTGTTTTTACTCGACCAGACCGGACCTAACAGAACCAAGAAAAACCGAAACCGAAACCCGTAATTATATAAAACCGAAAACTGAACCGAATTAGGTCGGCTCAATTCGGCTCGGTTTATTAGTTCGGTTCGGTTTTCAGTTGATTTTCCTCAGCCCTAGTCAAAGTTCAAACTCGGCTGTATATAGTAGGGCCTAGTAAGATAGATCGAAAATCATATCAAACCGAGTTCTATATATTTATGATTTTCGGTTTCGGTCTGGCGCGGTTTGGTTCGTTAGAGCTAAAACCGAGAAAAACACACCCAAATCGTATAAACTGAACCGAACGGACCGACACAAAATCGAAGCGAACCGAGTCAATTTGGTTTGGTTTTCGGTTCACGTCTTCCACAAAATCGGTTTTCGGTACGGGTCAGTTTTAACACGACGCTAAGCCCACTGTATAGTTAGGGTTGGTCAGAAAAAGATCAAAAACAGTGTCGAGATTAATTTGGCGAGGTCGAGTATATATGGGTAAAAGAATTCGTCTTCCCGAGTAACAGGCAAACCTAATATTTTCTCTCATATGTTTTGTTAGCGTTATAGTTAAGGTAACTGTATCGCGATGGATTATTTTCCAATGTGATCTAGTTGGCAACCTATTACCTTTTTATCGAGTTTCGCCTACAAATGATCAACGAAGATTCGGGGTGGGAAGCCTGGATTTAGCTTGACAATTTCATATGTGCATCAGTTAATATTTGCTTCAGACTGCGAAATCCAGATGATATACGTGTTAGTACTACCTCCGTCCTAAAATAAATGTTCAATTTGACTTTTTAGAGTCAAACGAGTTCTACTTTGACCTTGATAATTTTTGTGTGTGTTAGATAATACTTGACGCAATATATATGAATGAGTCGAGTTTAAAATGTATTTTCATTCGTATAATTTTCATCAAGTATTATATAAAAAAAATATTTAATTAAAAAAAAATCAAATTGAATACTTATTTGGAGATGGAAGGGGTAACATTTTGTTTGGTAGCAGCGAATACAATGGGTCGTAATATTTGAAGACAAATTCAAAGTTGCCAATGCTAAAAATAGTATCTAAAAACAGAAAACAAAAGTGGCTTTGATAAGAGATTTGACTTTCTTATCATCTGTATATCTAAAATAAAAAAGTTATAAAAGTAAAAAACAACCCTCGAGAAAGTTAAGGGGTTCAATTCAAGGCATTACATGTGTAAAGTACAATACTACAATTGAGAATATTTAAATTAGCCAGAAACATATGCATATCTTGCTTCTTTTAGTATAAGTTGTGCATTGATGGTGGAGATATGTTTTTAATGACTTTGGAAAGTAACAGACGATGTTTAAATGTCGGAGTTGTGCTTTATTAGGATATCCATGATGATCATTTTGTTAAAGATTTACATATTGTTTGGTACATTGTAATTAAAGCGGAAATGAAAGAGGTTACCACGAGGAAATGAAAAAATCATATTCATTTTTACATTTATTATATATGGAATGTAATGATTAATTATGCGGAATAATTCATTACACCAAAATGTAATATATTGATTCTTTAAGAGTCTTTTACTTTTTTTCATTTCATCTTACAATTGAATCAAAATTACTTAAATATCCCTCATTAACTAACTACATTAAATAAAATTTCTTTCTTTATCATACAAACCAAACATGATAATTAATAGTAACGAGATGTTCATACCAGTGCGTTGCACCAGACTTGTTTTTTAGAAAAAACTAAACGTTTACTTATGTGAAGCATCTTATAACTCCACACCTACAAACCTAAGTTCAACAGCGAACATCACATCGAGAACCTGATCTATATACTATGAAACTCCTATCTATGACTGGAACCATTTTGTGAGTCCTAACATCAATCTTCAACCTGAAAAAAATAGTTGGACTATAATGTAAGAAATACTTGAATGGATAATTATAGATGTAACTTAGCAAAAAGGTAATATAAACATCATTTAATCCATATATGGTATAACAATAATTCAAAGAATAAGAAACGACATAATGCTAACCTTTTTATCTCCAAAGTTTCTTGATGAGGTTAGTCCATCTTATACCATAAGTGTTTCCAATGTGGCATTACGTA
>BQNB010034532.1:0-51543 GCA_026074375.1 Tanacetum coccineum
TCAACTTTATTAGTAAAAGAAGAAAATGTAGAACATAGCAACGACTCAATGAAACTCAAATGGTTGATGAATAACATGAAAATATCCAAGAATCTTTGAATGGCCATTAGTTTTGGTTAGTATTTTCCATTATTGATCATTTAAGGGCTTAACATAATGAATCAAGACTACATGACCAAGAGACCGACTACGCAGGAAAAGAGCTACACAAGAAATTTAAATCAATAGCTTAGTTTGTATTCAATTCAACAAAATTATGTATTATGATACCATAACTATAGTAATAAAAATGGATATTCAAAGTTAATTTATAGGCAATATAATAATCTTGAGTCTAAGAGACACACAAATTACATTCATCTTTATTAGAAAAAGAAGAAAACGTAGAACATTGCAACAACTCAATGAAACTTAAATGGTTGATGAATAACATGAAAATATCCAAGAATCTTTAAATGGCCATTAGTTTTGGTTAGTATTTTCCATTATTTATCATTCAAGGGCTTAACATACTCAATCAAGCCTACATGACCAAGAGACTGACTATGCAGAAAAAGAGCTACACAAGAAATATAAATCAATTTCTTACCTTGTATTAAAATCTAGAACATTATATATTATGATACCATGAATATAGTAATAAAAATGGCTTTTCAAAGTCAATTTACAGGCAATATAATTATCCTGAGTCTAAGAGACACACAAATTACATTCAACTTTATTAGTAAAAGAAGAAAACGTAGAACATAGCAACGACTCAATGAAACTCAAATGGTTGATGAATAACATGAAAATATCCAAGAATCTTTGAATGGCCATTAGTTTTGGTTAGTATTTTCCATTATTGATCATTTAAGGGCTTAACATACTGAATCAAGCCTACATGACCAAGAGACTGACAACGCAGAAAAAGAGCTACACGAGAAATTTAAATCAATAGCTTAGTTTGTATTCAATTCAACAAAATTATATATTATGAAACCATAAATATAGTAATAAAAATGGCTTTTCTAAGTCAATTTACAGGCAATATAATTATCCTTAATCTAAGAGACACACAAATTACATTCAACTTTATTAGAAAAAGAAGAAAATGTAGAACATAGCAATGACTCAATGAAACTCAAATGGTTGATGAATAACATGAAAATATCCAAGAATCTTTAAATGGCCATTAGTTTTGGTTAGTATTTTCCATTATTGATCATTTAAGGGATTAACATACTGAATCAAGCCTACATGACCAAGAGACTGACTATGCAGAAAAAGAGCTACACAAGAAATATAAATCAATTTCTTACCTTGTTTAAAATCTAAAACATTATATATTATGATACCATGAATATAGTAATAAAAATGGCTTTTCAAAGTCAATTTACAGGCAATATAATTATCCTGAGTACATTCAAACTTATCTAGAAAAGAGTAAAAATTATAAAAAAACATAGACACGACTAATGAAACTAAATGGTTGATGAATAACATGAAAACATCCAAGAATCTTTGAATGGCCATTAGTTTTGGTTAGTATTTTCCATTATTGATCATTTAAGGGCTTAACATTACTCATCAAGCTAAGATAAGAGATGGACTATGTCAGAAAAAGGGTACCCTAGAATATAAATCAATTTATTACCTTGTATTAAAATCTAGAACATTATATATTATGATACCATGACTATAGTAATAAAAATGGCTTTTCAAAGTCAATTTACATGCAATATATTTTTCTGAGTGCTAAGAGAACTATACAAATTACTTCAATTTATTATTAAGAAGAAAACATAGAACATTGCAACGACTAAATGAAACTCAAATGGTTGATGAATAACATGAAAATATCTAAGAATATTTAAATGGCCATTAGTTTTGGTTAGTATTTTCCATTATTGATCATTTAAGGGCTTAACATACTGAATCAAGCCTACATGACCAAGAGATTGACTATGCAGAAAAAGAGCTACACAAGAAATATGAATCAATTTCTTACCTTGTATTAAAATATAGAACATTATATATTATGATACATGACTATAGTAATAAAAATGGCTTTTCAAAGTCAATTTACAGGCAATATAATTATTCTGAGTCTAAGAGACATCAAATTACATTACTTTATTATAAAAGAATGAAAACGTAGAACATAGCTAAGACTAACGAAACTCAAATGGTGATGAATAACATGGAAAATACAAGAATATTTTGAAGGCATTCAGTTTTGGTTATAATTTTCCATTTTGATCATTAAGGGCTTACATTACTGAATCAGGCCTATAGACCATGAGACGACTAGCAGAAAAGAGCTACACAAGAAAATTTAAATCAATAGCTTAGTTTGGTATTTTATTCAACAATAATTTACTTTATTCTCGATAACATAATTATTATAAAAAGCTTTTTAAAGTCAATTGATAGCAATATAATTATCTGGCGTCTACGAGACAACAAATTTACATTCACCTTTATTAGTAAAAGAAAGAAAACATAGAACCATAGCTATGACTTAATTGAAATAATGGTTGATGAATACCATGAAATATGATCCAAGAATATCTGATATGGCCATTAGTTTTGGTTAGTATTTTTCCATTTTGATCATTTAAGGCTTAACATACAAAATCAAGCTACATGACAAGTGACTGACTACGAAGAAAAAGAGCTACATCTAGAATTTAAATCAATAGCTTGTTTGTATTCAAGTTCAACAAAAATATATTTAAGATACCATAAACTATAGTAATAAAAATGGCTTTTCAAAGTCAATTTACTGGCAATATAATTATCTTGAGTCTAAGAGAGAACAAAATTACTTCAACTTTATTTAGAAAAAGAAGAAGAAATCGTGAACATGCAATGACTTCAGTGGAACTCAAAATGGTTGATGAATATCAAGAAATTATCCCCACCCCCCCCCCCCCCCCCCCCCCCCCCCTCTATTCAGTTTCTTCAGTATTTTTACCATGTTTGTTGTGTTTTCTAAATTAGCAGTTAATATTCTAATTCTTTCTTCTAATGCTAGATGATTACTTGGTACCACCCTTCTGTTGTTCTAATGTTTGTATTGTACTTTTTATATGCTTTGGAACTGGATATACTCTCTTGGTATTGAACTTCTAAATTATCAAATTCCTTTTTAAGTTCTGATATAGATGTTATAACCAATAAGGACAAGTATTCCTGAGAAGAGATACCTCATAAGGGAATATTTGCAGCAGATTAGAAACTTCATCAGCAAACTATCACAGTAGTACTTACCAGCCAGCATCATCCTCAGCTCCAGAAAATCATCCATATACTTGAGCAGCTCCATTCTCACATTTCACTTTTATGGTCTGACCAGTTTACATTGAATCACAGACAAACAAGGCCTTGGTTCTTTTTGACTTATCCAGCTCATTACGTTTGGATTGAAGAGTACCTTGCTTTAGAATCCAACTGTTTCCTTGTTCATTCCTAGCAAAGTGACCTACTCTAAGCATTTAAGCCTTTGACCTTCTTCTTCTCAAACTTGCAGATCTGTTATTAAATTTCATCTTTTCCCAGCTTTGTTTTCAAAACTGTTAATCTAACAGTAGCATTGCCATTTGCATTTGATTGTCTATTCCTCCAAATTCTAATTTCCAATTGTTAGAAATCTTCATAAGTGATCTGCTGTTATGGATCACTTTCAGCAACAAAGGAATGGAGAACATTTTCCATCACATTATAGAAGCAGAGATTGAGGACAGCAGAAGTAAAAGTGGTTGAATGTGATTGATCAGGATATGACATCTTTGAATTAGTGCTAGCAGCACTAATAAAGGCTGAATGGGTAGCGAACAGGGTACTCTTAATCATAACTTGAGCCACCCTTCATATCAATTCAGAGTCCTAAGTTGTTGTATTAGATTCATCAAGCTTAGATTAATCAAGGACCTACCCTTTGTTCTACGAGTGATGGCCACTGTGACAAGAAGATGGAAAGTGCTCTTCTTATGAGAAAACTTCACGTTACAATCTTCATTGCAGGCTTAGCTTGCTATCTGATTGAGTTAATCAATATTTTTGAAACCTGTCAAGCCTTTATGCAGGATCCCTCTGATTCAGATACCCTAAATTCTGAAAACTCCCTGCTTAGCATTGACTTCCTCATTTTCTTAGACTCATCAATTACTCAAAATCTAGGCTTTGACAGCCACCGATATACTTGCACATCTAGTGGTGAAATCAGCCATATGATCCTCAGGAAGAGACTGAAGCAATATAGTTCTTGCTTTTGTCTCTCTTTGAACAACAATGTGTTCTTCAACAGAAACAGGAGAGAATCTTTATATTCCTTTTGGTATCTCTTCTGTTTTTTCTTGCTGTTTCCATTAGAACAATGTACCATAGTTGTGATCACTGTTCATGATCCAATACTCCATCTTCATGGCCCACGTCTCATATTCTTCCTTCTTTATGTAAGGAAATTTGGCATTATTGTTTGAGACAGTGGTTATGTGATATTGTTAGAGTTGCTAAGACTGGGTGGTTTGTGAGGTTTGAGAGTGATTTGGTTTTTTTTTTTAGAGATAAAATGGTTTCAAGAGGTTGACACAGAGAACACAGGTTCAGTTGTTGATGGGAAAGAGAATGTAGATACTGATGGTGATGGCATATGGTATGTTTGTGATGGATTTTGTGAAGTCATTATGAAGTTTTTATGAGTAAGAATAGTAAAGTTTCTTTAACAGAGCTCTCTCAGGCTTTGATACCCTTGTAGGTCCAGCCCTGATAGATCTTAGCCTGTTGAGCGTTGTGGAGCACTTATTTAATTACAAGCAAATTATGAGAGATTCTAACAATGAAACTATTGTTTACGCGGAATATAAACAACAGAGTTAAAGAATTACTAAAAACAATTGATCCTCTATGGATCTTTTCTATTGATAATAAAGTGTTTTTCTGATCGATGGTTTCATCTATCACCGTAGGTTTCTTATATATGCATGAAACCCTAACAACCTCTTACCTAGACTTTGCTTAGAGATAAATAAGTATTATCACATCTAGGATATCTATTACATATACTTATCACTAAATAAACTATACTATCAACTGGATAATTTCTACCAGTACTAATATTGTTCTAACAGCAGAATAACTTTTGTTCTGCCAGCACTAAATATAACATTATCCTTACCAGTAGGAACTACATACCTACGCAGGAACTTTTACTTACAGAGGAATACATACTACTAGTAGTAACTATCTATTACAAATTCCTAACAAAATTGTCTCTAAATAATCATATAACACTTGCTTGATGTAAACATTTAATTGTTTAATGCCCGTTTACATTGAATGATCATTTTTAGTTTACGCGATTTAACTTAACGTTTACGGTTTAAGAGCAAACGCGTAAAACCCTAAAAATAAATTGTGCATTACATAATGTCGTACAATGACCTAAAACACGAGGTGTTATAGTCTTCCCCCGTTAAATGAGCCTTGTCCTCAAGGCTTATCACACGGCACTTGACGACGGTGCAGTCTTGGTGAAGAGGTGTGGATATTTCTTCCTGAATTGATCTTCACGTTCCCATGTAAACTCAGGACCCCGCCTAGAGTTCCATCGAACCTTGACAATTGGGACACGGCTTCGCCTCAATTGCTTGACTTCGCGATCCATGACTTCCACAGGCTCTTCAACAAAATGAAGCTTGTCATCCACTTGGAGTCCTTCCAACGGAACGACTAATGGATCGTCAGAATAACATTTCTTCAAGTTGGATACATGAAACGTATTGTGGACCCTGCTCAGCTCTTGAGGAAGCTCAAGCTTGTAAGCAACGGCTCCAACCTTTTTCAACACCTTGAAAGGTCCGACATATCTGGGGTTTAACTTCCCCCGTTTGCCAAAACGTACGACCCCTTTCCAAGGCGAAACCTTTAGCATAACTTTATCTCCAACTTGAAACTCCATCGGTTTACGCTTTAAATCGGCGTAGCTCTTTTGTCGATCTCGAGCGGTTTGAATCCTTTGTTTGATCTGGATGATCCTCTCCGTTGATTCTTGCACTAATTCTGGACCAGTGAGTTGAACTTGTCCAACCTCGGCCCAACACACGGGTGAACGACACTTTCGACCGTAAAGTGCTTCAAACGGTGCAGCCTTAATGCTAGCATGATAACTGTTATTGTATGAAAACTCGACCAATGGCAAATGTTTAACCCAACCATTTCCAAAGTCGATTACGCAAGCACGTAGCATATCCTTGAGAGTTTGGATGGTTCTCTCGCTTTGTCTGTCGGTTTCCGGATGATATGCAGTACTCATATCCAAACTTATACCCAAAGCCTTCTGAAGTAAGTTCCAGAAATTTGATGAGAATCGAGGGTCACGATCACAGATAATTGAGACAGGTATTCCATACTTCGTGACTACCTCCTTTAGGTACATTCTTGCTAGTTTATCTAAGGGATCCGTTTCCCTCATTGACATAAAAATGGCAGACTTTATAAGTCGGTCAATGATCACCCAAATAGTGTCATAACCCTGTGATGACTTAAGAAGCTTTGTGACAAAATCCATCGTGATGTTGTTCCACTTCCATTGAGGTATATCGGGTTGTACTAACAAACCCGATGGTCTCTTGTGTTTGGTCTTGACCTTAGCACAGGTCAAACATTTGCTAACATAGGTGGCGATGTTGGCTTTCATATTGGGCCACCAATATAGCTTCTTTATATCCTGGTACATCTTGTCAGAACCCGGATGAATAGAGTATTTAGACTTGTGGGACTCGTGCATGATCACAGTCCTTAAGTCGTCATAACATGGTAACCAACTCCTGCCATTTAAGCATAGAGTTCCATCCGCGCGGGGTTCCAACTTTTCCGTTCTAAGTTCCTCCGGATCTTTTGAATTCTCAACCAACATACCTCCAACATCTTCGCTTTTGATGTTCTCTGGTTTCTGTGCTTTAATCTGAGCTTTCAGGATTTGTTTAGGAAGATCCAAGCCAATAGTCATGACTAAGGCTCGAACTCTTAATGGTGGTTCTCGTTCCTTCCTGCTCAGAGCATCAGCAACAACATTCGCCTTCCCTGGGTGATAACGAATTTCGCAATCGTAATCACTCAGCAACTCTAACCAGCGACGTTGCCTCATATTTAATTCCTTCTGATCAAGAATGTGTTGTAAACTCTTCTGATCAGTGAACACCGTGCACTTGGTTCCGTACAGATAATGCCTCCAAATCTTTAGAGCAAACACAACTGCCCCAAGTTCTAAATCACGAGTCGTATAGTTCTTTTCATGAATTTTTAACTGGCGTGATGCATAAGAAATCACCTTTTCTCTTTGCATCAACACAGCGCCCAAACCCTTCTTTGAAGCATCGCAGTATGCGATGAAATCTTCGCTTCCCTCAGGTAAGGCCAGGATTGGTGCACTGCACAGCTTTTGCTTCAACAGTTGAAAAGCTGCTTCTTGTTTATCGCCCCAATCAAACTTGACACCTTTCTGGGTTAGTTTGGTCATTGTCTTGGCGATCTTTGAAAACCCTTCGATGAATTTTCTATAATAGCCGGTAAGGCCCAAAAATTGGTGAATCTCTGTTGGTGTTTTAGGAGACGCCCAATCTCTGATAGATTCAATCTTGGCAGGGTCAACGTGAATACCTCGACAGTCAATCACGTGACCGAGGAATCGTACCCTGGAAATCCATAATTCACACTTGGAGAACTTGGCGTACAATTCTTCCTTCTTAAGCAATTTCAAGATCTGCCTAAGGTGTTCTTCATGTTCCTTCTTACTTTTGGAGTAGATCAAAATGTCATCGATGAAGATAATTACAAACTTGTCCAGATACGGTTTACACACCCAGTTCATAAGGTCCATGAACATGGCCGGTGCATTAGTCAAACTAAAAGACATGACTTGGAATTCATAGTGACCGTATTGAGTCCTGAATGCAGTCTTGGGAATGTCTTCTTCTCGAACCCTTAATTGGTGATACCCTGACCTCAGATCGATCTTTGAAAGAAAAAAAAGTTACTGTTTGATAAGCAAATGGATGAATGAGCAAACATGGAAGGCTTATTGGGTTCTTAGTTTAGCTTATCTAAAAGCTAAGGGTAGGATTAGAGCTTATTTAGGTATTCATACATTCCTGTTTTGAGCAAGGAGTCAAGGTACACTTCCTTTTAAATTTTTGCTTAAAATTACAGTAGTGGTACTTTCTTGTTCTGTGCCTTAATTACACATACCTTTTACCTTTAAAAACGAGCTAAAATAAACCAAAACGGACTCAAATATGCAAATATTGCTTGTTTTGCTAATTTGTTCTGTGCATGAACGGATATATTCACAAAAAGATTGAAAAAACAAGCAAAAAGCGACAAAACCGGACACAGGTGGAAAAGTTGTGAAGGCGAAAGCCCAATCAAAGTCAAGTACAACTCGAGAAAAAAAAAGCAAAGGGAAAAAAATATAACTTGAGGGGTCAAAATTGCCAAACCCCTAAGTTATATTATTAAGGAAACAAAGGCAGGGGCTGATTATGCCAATTTGGGAAACTTCATTTTATAAAAGAAAGAAGGAAAGGGGGAAAAAGAGGAATGTGGAAAAAGAAGAAAGATGTGGAGGGGCTTTTCTTGTACACAAACCAAACATACCCTTAATCATCTTCAACCTCCCTCTGTCACAACCCAACTTGTATAAACCTTTTTCCCGCCAATACCAAATCCAGCCAGCACCCTGTTTTGCTCCCATACTTCTACCCTGCAACACTCCATCAACCACTTGACAAAACCTTCCCACTCACCCCACATGGCCACAATGCCAAGTTGGCAATCCAAGGGCATTTTCGATCCAAGGGTTGAGAGAGAATACAAGGAAATTATTTAAAGAAAGATGCCCCCCCCCCCCCAGGTCCCCCCCCCAGGATCCCAGCCCCCTCCCCTCCCCCCCTAGCGCCCCCCCCACCAGGGGCCCCCAGGATATATTGTGAGTTTATACTCACAAAGCTAGCACAAGGAAGCTTTATACTCAGCAAACAAACACAGTCAAGCTCAACAAAGAAAAGTCAATGAAAGTCAAACAGAAGACTTCAGCTTGTTTTTACCTTTTTCTTTGTATAAATAGGGCTAGTGAGCCATGTAAGCAAAAGAGTGTAATTTTTAGTTTTTAATATAAAAAACTTTTTCCTTTCTGCAATTTGTAAAAGTTCCAAGTTTAATGAAATTTCAGTTTGTTTTGCAATTCGTGTTCCAAGTTTACATTACCTTAAGTTTGTTTTAAAGCTATTCATAAGCTTTGAAGAGTCTCTAAGCTCTTTATTTGAGCTAAATAAGTGTTAACTAAGTTTAAATTCTGCAAACCAGTTTAATAACCTGAATTACCTTTGCATTTGAATTGTGGAAAGCATTTTGGAAGTTGGTTGTAATGGAAAACCAAATGGACTCATACCCTAGCTTATTAATAAGCTAGGGAGCTTATAGCTGCCCTTTTGGGTTCCTCTTGTTTAGCTAGAGGTTCATTGTAAGTCTCTTATTTAATTCTTGCACTTTTCTTCAAGGTTACTGTAGCATTGCTTATTATTGTTTATTTCTGTCTTATCTTGCTTAATAGTGTTAATATATGCTTAATTTTCCTTGGTTTAAGCTTTTGTATCATTTATTTATACTTGTTCTTTTAATATGTCATTTTTAGCTAAAATTGCCTTTTGCTTATTCAGCTTATCTAAGTGCTTAATTTCTGTTGAAAATGGTTCATTAGTGGTGCTTAAATGTTCATTATAATTCATTTTCTTTAAAAAGCCTTTGCCTAAATCTCTTAAAATTAGTTTTAAAAATGGATTTCAATGTAGCGTAGTATAGTCAAGACTCGGGGGTTGTCATCGTTCTCTAGGGAAATAGGTTGGGAAGGCTCGATCAAGATTTAACAGAGGTCTACGAGGTTGAGAGAAAATTCTTTTTGTATTTTTATTTTATAAAAAGCAGTAAAAATCATTGGTTTGAGAGGTTGGTTTGATTAACTAAAACTAAATATAATCTAATCTACTAGTGATAACTTTATGATAAAGAGATATATTTACTTAATCATGTACTACTCCTTAGATTGCTTCTCCTAATCATGTTGCTTTGTCACACTTGTGATGATTTGCGTAAGTATTTCCTAAGTCATGAACGAATTACACAAACCCGTCGTCTATTTAATATTCCGTTAAGGCAACTCACAAGTAAGGTAGTATGAAGACTATTACAAGGCCCCTAAGAGTATATTAAATGCAATTGAAATATCTTAAGAGGGGTCAACCATATTATGGGTAAGGTAGTATGAAGATTTTTGGTATGTGTTTAATTACACATACCTTTGACCATAAAAATGAGCTGAAATGATCAAAAACGTACCAAAAATACTATGTATTTGTATGTTTTCAATTATATTGTGTAGGAAACGGATATCCGGCAAAAGAATGAAAAAATAGGCAAAAACGGACAAAACCGGACTCGGAATGGAAAAAGCAGAAAAAGATAAAGTCCAGTCAACAAAAGCCTGAAAAAGTCAACAGAAAGTCAACCCCGACAAGCCCGAAGCCAAATTCAAGAAAACCAAGTTGAGGGACTAAAATTGCCAAATTGGCAATTTTAGTTTTATAAAGAAAAGGGTGAAAACAAAGAGAGGGACTATTTCTGCCATTTTTCAAAGTCTCTATAAAACTGCCAAGAACCAAAGGGGCCGGTCTTGCCAATTGCAAAACTCTTACCTTAAGGACTAACTTTGCAAAAGGACTTATATGGTGCAAGGGCCAAACATGTCAAAACCCCAAACCCTAACAAACCTGTCCCCCCAATTTTAAAACCTAACGGTTATCACCCAAGCCCTAACCCTAATATACCTTTCCCGCCAAAAACCAAAACCCCAAATCTGTCACCATCACCCCTGCCACATGATGCCAAACCTAAACCCCACTAAAACCCCACATCCCACATGCCTTATTATCCACTGTGGCAATCCCTTAAGTCTCTATTGGGTTTGGATTTGAACGGGTATGATGACACTTGACTAAATTGAAGGCTAGGATTGAAGACATTGTTCCCCCTCACACAAGAAACACAACTAGCACACATTTGTGCTATAAAAAGGCTGAAGACAGAGTGAAGAAAGAATCAAGTTTTTTATAAAGTCTTTTTAAGTTTTTAAGTTTGTTAAAGTTTTTTTTATGTAATTTTAATGTTCTATTGTAACTCTGAACCTGTGTAACCTTTTAAAGTTTAATGAAAGCAATTTGAAGTTCTTTTTTGAAATTCTGTCTAAAAAAAATAAATAAGTTACTTTATATATAAGTGATAAGCTAAGGAAGAATGGCTAGCAATGGATGAGCCTTGGGGTGTTTGTTTGAATGTATTCAGAACCAAATTGGACTAGGGTGTTAGGACTTTAGTTTTAGGAACCTTAATCTTTTGGACCTTTGGTACGTTTTTTTTATTTTACTGTAGCACAGCTTATTTAGTTGCTTATTTTGATATTGTTTAGTATTAAATTGCTTATTTGTTTTAAATTACCTTAATATTAATCTCGTTAGGTTTTCTTTAGCTTTCTAGTTTTAAAAAATCAGCTTAAAAGCTAATAAACTAAAACTAAAAACGGGTGTTTGGGACAGGGCTAAAATGGGTCAATTGTGTTTTTTGCAATCGGTCAGTCCTAAAAAATTTATTGGCATCATTTTAATATTTAAGCAAGTTTTAAAAGTAGTTTTTAGTGTTAAAAAAAATTGTTTTCAAAGTTTTTTAGGTTAAGGTTGTGTTCTGTGCAAATGGTGATAAGCTTTAAGCTTATTTAATAAGCTTAAGCTTATAAGCTCTTTGGTTCCCTTTTAAGTTCATTTTTTTAGTCCCTTAGTGTGTACACAAGAGACTTGTGCAAAGTCTCTTGTGCAAACCCTTTTTTACTCATATTCTGTCAAAGTGACAGAATAACCAAAAAAAGAGCTTTTTCAATCTAAAATTCTAGCTTATTGTGATTTTCAAAATGGTTTTTAAAAGCTTGTATAGGACCCTGAGGTCCTATACTTGAGCCTCATGGTGGTTAAAACCCCATAAGGTTCTATTTCACAGCTTATTTTTAAGCCAAAGTTAGCAAAAGTTTAAGTCTGTTTTAGAAAAAAAAAAGGGTTAATACTGTTGGTTTAAGCACTTTTCAATCAAGTTTAAAATGCTTCAAACATGTTTCAAAATGATTTCCAATGGGGGCTTTTTGAAGCTTGTTGGATAAGCTTAAAGGCTGCATAAGCCTTTTTCTCATAAGGTTCTGTTTACTAGCTTATTTATAAGCTAGTAAACAGCCCCCTTGAGACCTTGTAAGCCAAACAGACTTAACTTAAGTCTGTTTGTGCTTATTGGCTTATCAAGGCTTATTTAAGCCTTGACTTAGCTTGACCAGGCCATTTATAGCTTATTAGGACCCTTAGGACTAAATTTAGCTTAATTTAGAATAATTTAGCTTATTTTGTGCTTATGTGTTTCTTTAGTTAAGAAATTTAAGTGTTTTCTAGTTTTCAGCTTATTTAGCTTTAAAGGTGCTTATTCTGTCTTATTGTTAGCTTTTAGATTCCTTAGGTTTATTTTAGCTTATTTGAAACTTAGTTAGCTTATTTGTTTGTAATTTGTTAAGTTAGTTTAAGAAAAGAAGAAAAAAAAAGTCTAAGTGTATTTTTGTGTTCTGTCATCATATAAGCCCTTGCACAGGGCTTATTAGTGCTTATCTTAAAAAAGTCCAAGTTTTAAAAGTGCTTAGAAATAAGCCTTTTAAAACTTTGTTTTAAAATTTCTTTTTAAAAAATAAAAAAAATAAAAAGGGGAAGGAGTGGAGGTAGGGAGTGAGCAGGGCTCGAACCCCCCACCTCACACTCTGTCAACCCTTTTAATATACACACTCTTTACCGCTGCGCCCTTGGGTCTTTTTCGTTAAGGACCCAAGGTGCAAGCTATTTAAGGGTGTTTTAAGGGATAAGCTTATATAAGCTGTTTGGCTTATTTACGGCTTATTTTTAAGCTGAAATTTCTTTTTCAAATTTTTCATAGAATTCTGTCATAGCTTAGGATTTTCTATAAAATTTTCATAATTTTTTATAAACTTTAGCTATTTTTTATGATTTAATTTCATTTCGAACTTAAAAAATTCATAGAAAATAAAATAAAAATCAAAAAAATATAAACTTTTTTTTAAAAATCTTATTTTTATGTCTAGTTTGTAGGAAAAATTTAAAAGTTTGTGTTTTGTCATTTTTTCAAAATTTTTACTTTTAAAGAACGGTTTTCGTTCCCGTTTTTGTTTCGCCTCGTTTTTGGGGCAAACGAACTCGGATTTTAGTCTAGTTTTTTTTAAACTTCATTATTTTTCAATTAGAACCCATTAGTGTAAAAATTTTCTTTTTAGGAGTTAAAATTCAAAATTTAGGTTTTTCCCCCTTGTTGCTTTAATTTCAGTTTTTCGTTTTTGTGATTTTAGTCAATTTGCTTGCATTTTAAGCTTCCATAGTATTAGTACTTTGTTTTTAGACCTAATTTATGCTTCCCGTAGTCTTTTAGGTTTAATCCTTGCCTTTTTCTGATTTCCCGTAGTTTTTAGGTTTAAATTACCGTTTTTACGTATTAGCTTAAACTGTTTTCAATTAAAGTCTTAGTTAAATAATTATTTTTTTGAAAATTCCTCTTAGTTTAGATAATCAAAATCTCATCTTTTCCATTCAAGCATTAATTCTCAATCTGATTCTCGACTGTCATAATCACACCTCGCTGGGAGAACGACCCGGGGAATAAGCTTTCCTTGGATTTTTTTTCTATACTCATAACATCTTGATTTGATTCTTTTTCTTATACTCTTTTTTTTATTATTTATATATTTATATTATATATATATTTATTTATATATATATTTTATTTATATATTTAAAAAAAAGTATATAGAAAAAAGCAGCTGTCAATTTTTGGCGCCGTTGCCGGGGAGGCTGTGATTCCGACATTCGTTGCTGTTGGTAATCTGTGTTTGAATTTGTGCATACTATCTATAAAAAAAAAAAACCAAAAAGTACAAAAATATTTTCATTTTCTTTTTAGTATAATTATCATTTAAAAAAAACTAAAAAAAAAAGAAAAATCAAAAATATAAAAACATTGTCTTTAATTATCAAATAAAATTCACAAATTGGTAAAATGCCAAAATATAATATTCTCAACTGAGATATTATCATAATAACTTCCGGTAAACCTTTGTGGTTTCCAGCTCGAACAAAGATTCTAAAAACTTACCTTTTTTGTGTCAATAGCGAAGGTACGGTTCACCTTTAAAAAAGATTAACAAATCTAAGAGGGTATAAGGCGGGTTATTCCTAGGAACTACGACCCTAAAGGAGAAAGGTTTTTAATAGGCTTGCGCTTTCTATTCTCTGCTTCCTTTGTGGTTTTTCTTTTCTGAAGAGTTTACCGGAAGCTTGTCGATTATTAGGATTAGTTGTCATCTTCATTGTCCGTTTTAAAAATTTAAATTGTGTAAATTTCTTTCACGTTAAACCACCAAAAACCCAAAAATAAATTAGTGTAAAATTTTTCTTCTTTTGTGTTTGCAACACTCGTCCCAAACTCGTAATCTTCATAATCAACAACACCAAGCTCCTCCAGCTGTTGTTGAACCTTTCAATCTTGAAAACCCATTTGAAAATCATCCACCTCCTCCCCCACCTCCAATGGCTGATAATCGTACCATGGCTCAATTGCTCGAAGCACCCACCGAGGGTTACAAGATGCAATTGTGTCCCGAATCAATGCAAACTTTGAGGTTGAAGATGGTTTAATCAACCTCGTTCAGAAACAAGCCGTTCTGTCGGCATGACAAAGAAAGATCCTCATGCCCACATTCGTTTATTTCAACAAGATCAATCTACGATTGAAAGTTCCGAACGTCCCGAGTAGTCGGTAAAGCTTTGCTTTTACATTTCCCTCGAGGGTGCAGCCCGGATTTGGCTAGAGAAAGAACCCCCTCGATCGATTCAAACATGGGATGATCTTGTTTCCAAATTCATCAACAAATTTTTCCCTCCTTCCAAAACCACAAATCTTCGAAATGAAATCACGAGATTTCAACAGAGATTTGATGAGGACGTTTTTTGCAAGCATGGGATAGATTTAATGGATTCTTCCTTTCGGGCATGTCCCACATCATGGATTTTCTGAATTGCATCAGCTTGAATACATTCTATAATGCGGATTGAACTCCACGACGAGATTCGTTAAATTCCAATGCGGGTGGCAACTTTCTGGACAAATGCTCGTGATTGCCTAAGAATCATTGAAGCAAGTCCAACAGTCCGTATTTCATGCAACAAACCCGTTGTTGCCAAAGGAGGGGGGGGTTTTTGCGAGCACTTCCACCCCCGGGAATCTCTTTTCGAAGTTGCTGTGTTAAATGAAATGGTGATAGCTTTACTCCTTGACAAAGAAAATCAATCTCCGCTCCTACTCCTGTCAAAGCGGTTGAGCAAGTTGTGTTACCTGCGGTGGTTCATTCCTACCAAACTTGTCATGCCAATTCTGGAAATGTTTATAGGAGATTATATCCAAGAATATGTCTCACAAACCTCCCTGCAGCTAATTTCGACCAAGGAAACACCGGTTAATCGAGCCCAGATTTTAAAATCAAATTGATCCACCAGGTTTTCCTCCGTTCAAAACCATCAGGTGCAACAATCAGAAATAATCAGAATCGTTACAAACCAAACGAGGGAATTTCAATCAAGCTCCAGCACTTACCAATCCCGGTTTATCAAAGGTCAATCTATCGACCTCAGGTTGTTCAACCTCCTGCTTATCAAGCTCCCGCCTATCAAGCTCCAGCTCCTCAAAATCAAGGCGTATCAAAGGAAGATTTCCATAGCTACGTAAAAGCTAATGATGCTGTGATGAGGAACATGCAAACTCAAGGTCAAAACATGCAAAATCAATTGACCAATCTCACAGACATGCTTTCCAAGGTTTTGTGAATCCAATTACCGCCTCTTAATTCCGGGAACTCTTCCTAGTAACACCGTTACTAACCCGAAAGAGGATTTAAAAGGTATTACCACTCGAAGTGGTGTAGCTTACAAGGGACCCACGATTCCTATTACTTCTTCTTCTCCTAAAGTAATGGAACGTGATACCGAGGTCACAAAGGACACGATGCATCCTACTAATAACGGAAGCACCGAAGACGTCCCACCTCCGGTTGTCCCTATTGTCAATCATGAATCAATCTCTGAACCCGTAAATGCTCCTGTTAGTGCTTCAAGGCCTAACCAAAAAGCATCAATTCCATTTCCTTCAAGAAGAAATGATGAAAGACGTCGTGAGAAAGCTAACGACCAAATTGAGAAATTCTATGAAATCTTTCGGGATTTGAGTTTCGAAATTAGCTTTACGGATGCCTTGATGCTCATGCCAAAATTCGCCTCGACTCTAAAAACCTTAATCGGAAACAAGGAAAAGTTGAGTGAAATGGCTAGAACCCCATTGAATGAGAATTGCTCAGCCGTCATCCTAAACAAGTTACCAAAGAAACTTGGAGACCCTGGCCGATTTCTCATTCCATGTGAATTTTCCGGGATTAATACATGCAACGCCTTGGCCGATCTTGGTGCAAGCATTAATCTTATGCCATATTCCGTCTGGAAAACTCTCTCTCTTTCCGAACTAACCCCGACTTGCATGACGCTTGAATTAGCGGACCGTTCAATCTCTGAACCAATCGGTATCGCTGAAGACGTCTATGTGACGGTGGGAAAGTTCCAATTTCCTGCAGATTTCGTAGTCGTCGATTTTGAGCCAGACCCCCCGAGTACCTCTAATTCTCGGGAGGAGTTTCTTAAAGACAAGTCGTGCATTAATCGATGTATACGAGGGCGAGATAACCCTTCGTGTTGGCAGAGAGGCCATTACATTCAATCTGGACCAAACTTCGAGGTACACGGCTGACTACAATCATATGACGGCAAACCGAATTGACGTCATTGATATGGCTTGTGAAGAATACTCTCAAGAAGTTCTTGGTTTCTCAAATGTGATCTCGAGTGGCAATCCCACTCCTTACTATGATCCAATCGTCTCTACTTCTTCTCCAACCTTAACTCCATTCGGGGACAGTGACTTTCTCCTTTTCGAAGAAGCCGACTCTTTTCTTGCTTTAGAGGATGATCCAACTTCACCGGAAGTTGATCCAACTTATTATGACCCTGAAGGGGACATACTTCTCCTCGAAGCAATTCTCAATAGTGAACCATCACCACCTCTCCAAGGAAATTATTTTCCTGAAACTCGAAAAGATCTTAAGATTTGTGAAGCAAATCATGAAAATTCTTCTGTTAATGAGCCCCCTGAGGTTGAACTCAAGGACTTGCCACCTCATTTGGAATATGCATTTTTGGAGGGTGACGACAAGTTACCCGTCATAATTGAAAAGATATAAAGAATGAGGAAAAGGTAGCTCTAATCGAGGTTCTAAAGTCCCACAAGCGAGCCATCGCTTGGAAACTTTCTGATATCAAGGGTATCAACCCAGAGTTTTGCACCCACAAAATTCTCATGGAAGAGGACTACGAACCAACGGTTCAGCATCAAAGACGGGTAAATCCGAAAATCCACGACGTCATCAATAAAGAAGTTGAAAAACTTCTTGACGTCGGATTAATTTATCCAATCTCTGATAGTCCATGGGTAAGCCCGGTGCATTGTGTACCAAAGAAGGGTGGCATGACCATCGTAAAAAACGACAAAAATGATCTTATACCGACTCAACTGGTCACAGGGTGGAGAGTGTGCATCGACTATAGAAAGTTGAATGAGGCTACCCGAAAGGACCATTTCCCACTTCCCTTCATGGACCAAATGCTCGAAAGACTCGCGGGAAACCAATTCTATTGTTTCCTCGATGGCTTTTTGGGTTATTTCCAGATTCCCATAGACCCGAAGGACCAAGAAAAGACAACCTTTACTTGCCCATACGGAACATTTGCCTACCGCCGCATGCCTTTTGGGCTATGCAATGCACCCGGCACGTTCCAACGATGTATGATGGCAATCTTCCACGACATGATCGAAAAAACGATGGAAGTGTTTATGGATGACTTTTCAGTCTTCGGGGATTCTTTCTCTACATGCCTATCCCATTTGGACAAAATGTTAAAACGATGTGAAGACACCAATTTGGTCCTAAACTGGGAGAAAAGCCATTTCATGGTAAAAGAAGGCATTGTTCTTATTCTCAGGAACGACAAAATCTCTAAATCAGATTGAGGTCGATCTGAGCTAAATTGATGTTATCGCCAGCTCCCTCACACCGACTACTGTGCAAAGGTGTCCGAACAGTTTTCTTGGCACGCCGGTTTTAACCGACGAATCATACAAACTTCTCCAAGAAGCCCGCCCAATGACTCCAAATTTGCTTGAAAAAGAGACCCATTTTCTTCTTAAAAGAGTGTATCGAATCCATTAATACACTTAAAAGAAAATTGACTGAGCTACCGATTTGATAGCTCCGCCTGGAGACTGCCCTTCGAACTCATGTGTATGCAAGTGGATTTGCAATTTGGGACATCCTAGGGAGCAGAACGAAAGAACAAGCATTTCAACCAATCCACTATGCCAGCAAAACCATGAATACTTGAAAAGCTCAGCACACTAAACACTAATGACACGTAAAAAAGGAATACTTGCCATAGTGTAAGCTTTTGAGAATTTTGGTCATATCTTTGTTTTGACTAAAGCATGAGTAAACCGGCATTCTCTATAGCTGAAGTATCTCTTCGCTAGAAGATCAAGCCCAAGACTATGCGGTGATACCTATTGCTCCAAGAATTTGAATGTTATCATCCCGAGACAAAAAGGAGCAGTAGAAATTTTGGCCGCCGATCATCTTTTCCAACTTGAGAACCCTCATCAAGATAAACTCGAGAACAAGGAAATCACTGAAACGCTTCCCTCCGTCGCAACTCTTGAACGGTTGCTCTAGTGCTGATAGTAATCTCATGGTTGTGCAGATTTCGTAAACTACCATGCGATACTTACGTTTGTCAAGGGAATGTCATCCTAACAAGAACAAAACAAGTTTTTCAAAAGATGTCAAAAAACAACTATAAAAATTTCTCTGGGATGACCCCCTGCTATTCAAAATCCTGTGCGAATCAAATGTTCCACGGTGGTGTTGCACGGTAAGAAGCTCTTGACATTTCTCGAAGCTTGCACAATAGACCCACCGAGGGACAACATGTTGCAAAATCTCACCGCTAAAAGGTCTTTGATGCCGGATTCATTTGGCCTTCAATAACAAAGATCACACGAGTTTGTTAAAAATTGTGACTCGTGCCAACGACAAGGAAAAATTTCACAAATGGATGAGAAATGCCATCAAATTCCATCCAAGTTTGTGGAAAACTATTGACGTTGGGGGCCATCGACATCATGGACCACTTCCCATCTTCCAAAGGCAACCAAATAACTACTTGTGGCTGTCGACTATCTGTCAAAATGGTTGAAGCCAAAGGCGCTCCCCACCACCGATCGCCCGATTAGTTTGCAAATCCTTAAATCTCGTCTTTGCCAGATTGGTGCCCCCGCAGTGTCCATCCATCAGTGATCGGAACACATTTTTGCAAAGACCATTTGCAAAAGGTCATGCTTAGATATTGGAGTCACACATACGTCCTCTCACCGCGTACATCCCCAGACAATGGGCGGTTGAAGTAACAAATCGGGATTAAAAAAAATCCTTGAAAAGGAAGTGGTCGAAAACCGTGCTCTTGGTTGGACAAGCATAGATGACGCTCTCTGGGCCCTTCCTGTACAGCATACAAAACACCTTCGGGTTGTACTCCTGTACAACTTGATAAGGAAAAGGCATGTCATCTTCCGTTTGAGCTAGAGCACAAAGTGCCTATTGGCTTTGAATAATGCATAACTTTGACCTTGTGACTACGGGTGATCACCAGAAGTTCAACTCAATGAACTAAATGCAACTTCGTGATTCAGCCTATGAGACCACATGTAACTATATAGAGAAACAAAGAGAATCCATGACTCCAAAATCAAAAACAAGCGTACAACGTCGGACGATCGAGTCTCCTCTTAACTCAAGATTAAAGATTTTCTCTGGAAACTTAAGACCCGCTGGAGTGGGACCATTTACCGTGACCAAAGTTATTCCATTACGGTACTGTAGAGTCATCCAATAACTCCGGCCAAATTTCAAGGTAAAATGTCCACCGTATAAAGCACTACTTTGAGGGGATGAACCATAGTTGTAGTACCCTGGATCTTCCAAACATTCCCAATAAGACCAATTAATTCGGAATAGGATCAAGGCAAAGTGACCCAAACGATGGGAGGCACCCCATGCTTATCCTAGTTTCAGTAGTAATGAATAAGTTTTCTGTCTTGTGTTCTTGTTAATTGTGAGGAACTGCTTCCTCCATTACCCGTGTTTTGTGTTTTGTGTTTGTGATTGTCCAGGAATTCCCGGATGTTTGAAGCCTCGGTTTTGTCCGTCAACCAAGCTTCACATCCTCAGCTTCAATTTTGGGAATCCGATATCCTAATCTTATCGACTAACGCTAATCTCTAAGTATAATTCATAAACGACTTAGGATTTTCGTAGAACCCGCCTTAAAACATCGAGGACGATGTTTAGTTCTAGTATGGGGGGGTATCTTTCGATTTGATTTTGCCTGCAACCGTTGTCTATCACGTAAGCCCATTTTTACCACTAAACTTTTTCAAAAATACCAAAAAAAAATAAAAAAATTTAAAAAATTTCAAAAACAAAATAAGTGTTTTGTCACATTTATGACTTTCCCAATGGGTAGATTAAGAGTAAATTCTGACTCGATCGAGCGTGTTGAGCTCTAGCTTATGCCTTAACTTTTAGACTAAGCATTCGCGGAATCTCGCGAAGAACGAAAAATGATAGTGTTAAGGAAAAGTTGGATGCTAGGCAAGGATTATTTGGAAATCCTATAAGCTCATAAGTATAATTTGTCGCTTTTTCTCCCATAAGCTCTTAATTGAACTAATATTACGTGCTATTTTTGGAAATTAAACTTAAATCAGCAATTTTTGAAAATGGAAATGTATCAATCTTAGTCGAAGTTCAAGTTTATACTTAAATTTTTCAAAAAGAAGCATTTTCTATATATCGCAAAATGAAAAAAAAAATGATGAATAAGGCAATTTTATAAACTGTGGGCTAATAAAAGTTTACTGCATCTTGCCGGCTCACAACCGATGTTGCAGTCTTCAAAAAGAAAGCCCATAGTAAATAAGCCGACACCGAAAAAAGTTTGCAGCATCATGCTGCTCACAACCGGAATTATTGCGAGCCATCTAAAAGGGCAGGACGATAGGTGTTAAAATTGCATGAAAAGTTATGTTAAGTATGGAAAATAAATATATGGAAAAACCTTTTTCTTAAATTTAACTATGCTTTTGAACTTAGACTATTCCATGATTACATCAATAAGATATGCCTAAACAAGAAACCTAAAGAGTTTTTGAAACCAAAGGTCCGTGAGTCCCGTACTAAGACACTGAGGGGTGTCAAAAGCCTGGTCACTTAGGCCGATTAAAGTGATGGGTAGGGGGGGATGTAGTCCCCCCCCCCCTAGAACGAAAGTCGCTACATGGGATGATCTCGCCTTTAAACTCAATATTATCGGGTGAAATGTGAAGCATAGAATTTTGCTTAAAAACAGTTGATCCATGGTTGAAATTCAAATTAGCACATTCACTTTAATATGATAATTGTTGGGAGCAAAAAGATTACAAATTGTAAATATGAGTAGCCTTAGCATCTATACTTTTACTTAGCAGTGATTTTGTTTTAAGCTTGGTTTGGAATAAGTGAAAAGTCGGGAACGACGAATTTATCCATCTGTGGGGCATTTTAGCATTAAAATGCATCTTAATCAATGATCCCAGAGTATCAATAGCGAAAGTCAAATAAGTTAGCTAGCAAATAAAAAGTGGTGAAAACGGGACTTGTCGAAGCTTTTGATTCTTTAGTTTCCCTTGACGAACACTTAGCTACTTTTCGAGGTTATTAGTCGAGGGGGATTGAGATTCTTAGTTTTCGTAAATGTTTACTTCATAACATTGCGTGAGGACACGGCAATACCTTAGTATGGGGGATTTTGGTATGTGTTTAATTACACATACCTTTTACCTTTAAAAACGAGCTAAAATAACCAAAAACGGACTTAAAATGCCAAATATACGCTTGTTTTGCTAATTGTATTGTGCAGGAACGGATAATTAAGAAAAGGACGAAAAACGAAGCCAAATCGACAAAACCGGACTCGGAATGGAAAAGCAAGGAAAAGACAAAGTCAAAGTCCAAGCCCATGCCTGAAAAAGTCAACCCAAGTCAACCCCGACAAATCCAAAAGTCAACATGTGAAGAAATATAAGTTTGAGGGTTAAAATTGCTAAAACCCTAAACTTGTATTTAATGAAGAATTAAGAGAAAAGAAGACAAGGGTACAAACTGCCATTAAAGCAAAGTTATACTCCAAGGGCTTATTCTGCCAAGTCCAAAGACTTACACACCCCAAGGACTTACAATGAAAAAGGTTATATAACTTTTGGGGACTTAACTTGCCAAGTCCCCAAAGTTATATAACCACAAGGACGAATTGTGCAATGAACCATATAACCATGAGGGACTTATGTTGCCATTTACACAAACTTCAACCATAACGTTTGAAACACTGTTTATCCTCTTCACTTGTTTCCCGCCCAAATCCTATAACCCCACAAGCTGTCTCTTTCCTGCCTCGTTTGACTTCCCATAACAATCCAAACCTCTCCAAATCCATAACCCCACATCCCACATGCCTTATTATCCACTGTGGCAATCCCTTAAGTCTCTATTGGGTTTGAATTTGAACGGGTATGATGACACTTGACTAAATTGAAGGCTAGGATTGAAGACATTGTTCCCCCTCACACAAGAAACACAACTAGCACACATTTGTGCTATAAAAAGGCTGAAGACAGAGTGAAGCAAGAGAGAAAGTTTTTTTTTAAAAGTCTTTTTAAGTTTTTAAGTTTGTTAAAGTTTTTTTTATGTAATTTTAATGTTCTATTGTAACTCTGAACCTGTGTAACCTTTTAAAGTTTAATGAAAGCAATTTGAAGTTCTTTTTTGAAATTCTGTCTAAAAAAGGTGTTTGTTTGAATGTATTCAGAACCAAATTGGACTAGGGTGTTAGGACTTTAGTTTTAGGAACCTTAATCTTTTGGACCTTTGGTACGTTTTTTTTATTTTACTGTAGCACAGCTTATTTAGTTGCTTATTTTTGCTTATTGTTTAGTATAAATTGCTTATTTGTTTTTAAATTACCTTATTATTAATCTGTTTAGGTTTTCTTTTAGCTTTCTAGTTTTAAAAATCAGCTTAAAAGCTAAAACTAAAAACTAAAGGGGTGTTTGGGACAGGGCTAAAATGGGTCAAATTGTGTTTTTGCAATGGGTCAAGTCCTAAAAATTCAATTGGCATTCATTTTAAAGTAATTTAAGCAAGTTTTAAAAGTAGTTTTAGTGTTAAAATTAGTTTTCAAAGTTTTTTAGAGTTAAGGTTGTGTTCTGTGCAAATGGTGATAAGCTTTAAGCTTATTTAATAAGCTTAAGCTTATAAGCTCTTTGGTTCCCTTTTAAGTTCATTTTTTAGTCCCTTAGTGTGTACACAAGAGACTTGTGCAAAGTCTCTTGTGCAAACCTTTTTTTACCCTCATGGCGGTTAAAACCCCATAAGGTTCTATTTCACAGCTTATTTTTAAGCCAAAGTTAGCAAAAGTTTAAGTCTGTTTTAGAAAAAAAAGGGGTTAATACTGTTGGTTTAAGCACTTTTCAATCAAGTTTAAAATGCTTCAAACATGTTTCAAAATGATTTCCAATGGGGGCTTTTTGAAGCTTGTTGGATAAGCTTAAAGGCTGCATAAGCCTTTTTCTCATAAGGTTCTGTTTACTAGCTTATTTATAAGCTAGTAAACAGCCCCCTTGAGACCTTGTAAGCCAAACAGACTTAACTTAAGTCTGTTTGTGCTTATTGGCTTATCAAGGCTTATTTAAGCCTTGACTTAGCTTGACCAGGCCATTTATAGCTTATTAGGACCCTTAGGACTAAATTAAGCTTAATTTTAGAAAATTTAGCTTATTTTGTGCTTATGTGTTTCTTTAGTTAAGAAATTTAAGTGTTTTCTAGTTTTCAGCTTATTTAGCTTTAAAGGTGCTTATTCTGTCTTATTGTTAGCTTTTAGATTCCTTAGGTTTATTTTAGCTTATTTGAAACTTAGTTAGCTTATTTGTTTGTAATGTGTTAAGTTAGTTTAAGAAAAAGACCAAAAAAAGGCTAAGTCCAAGTTTTTTTTAGATTCTGTCATTTTATAAGCCCTTGCACAGGGCTTATAAGTGCTTATTTTCAAAAAGTCCAAGTTTTAAAAAAGCTTATTTTTAAGCCTTTTAAAAACTTGATATATCAAAAAAAAAAAATTTTATAAAAAATAAAGGGAAAGGAGTGAAGTAGGGATGTGCAGCGGCTCGAACCCCCCACCTCAACACTCCTTCAACCCTTTAACACACACACCCTTTACCGCTGCGCCCTTGGGTCTTTTTCGTTAAGGACCCAAGGTGCAAGCTATTTAAGGGTGTTTTAAGGGATAAGCTTATATAAGCTGTTTGGCTTATTTACGGCTTATTTTTAAGCTGAAATTTCTTTTTCAAATTTTCATAGGAAGTCTAGTCCATAAGCTTAGATTTCCCCTATAAAATTTTCATAATTTTTTATAAACTTTAGCTATTTTTATGTTTAATTTCATTCGAACTTAAAAAATTCATAAAAAATAAAATAAAAATCAAAAAAATATAAACCTTTTTTTAAAAATCTTATTTTTACGTCTAGTTTGTAGGAAAAATTTAAAGTTTGTGATTTGTCATTTTTTCAAAATTTACTTTTAAGAACCTTTTTCCGTACCCGTATTTGTTTCAGGCCTCGTTTTTTTGGGCACAAACGAACTCGGATTTTTTAGTCTAGTTTTAAACTTCTATTTTTCGAATAACACCATTAGTGTCAAAATTTTTCTTTTTATGGAGTTAAAATTCAAAATTAGGTTTTTTCCCCCCTTGTTGCTTTAATTTCAGTTTTTTCGTTTTGGTGGATTTTTAGTCGAATTTGCTTGCCTAGTTTAATCTTAGTTCCATAGTATTAGTACATTATGTTTTAGACCTAATTTATGCTTCCCTGTGGTCCTTTAGGTTTAATCCATTGCCCTTTTTCTGATGTTCCTCCCGTATTGTTAGGTTTAAATTTACCTGTTTTTATACGTATTAGCTTTAAACTGTTTTCAATTAAAGTCTAGTAAATAATTATTTTATTGAAAATTCCTCTTAGTTTAGATAATCAAAATCTCATCTTTTCCATTCAAGCATTAATTCTCAATCTGATTCTCGACTGTCATAATCACACCTCGCTGGGAGAACGACCCGGGGAATAAGCTTTCCTTGGATTTTTTTTTCTATACTCATAACATCTTGATTTGATTCTTTTTCTTATACTCTTTTTTTTATTATTAATATATTTATATTATATATATATTTATTTATATATATATTTTATTTATATATTTAAAAAAAAAGTATATAAAAAAAAGCAGCTGTCAATTTTTGGCGCCGTTGCCGGGGAGGCTGTGATTCCGACATTCGTTGCTGTTGGTAATCTGTGTTTGAATTTGTGCATACTATCCAAAAAAAACAAAAAAACAAAAACCAAAAAGTACAAAAATATTTTCATTTTCTTTTTAGTATAATTATCATTTAAAAAAAAACTAAAAAAAAAGAGAAAAATCAAAAATATAAAAACATCGTCTTTAATTATCAAATAAAATTCACAAATTGGTAAAATGCCAAAATATAATATTCTCAACTGAGATATTATCATAATAACTTCCGGTAAACCTTTGTGGTTTCCAGCTCGAACAAAAGATTCAAAAACTTGCCTTTTGTGTCACTAGCGAAGTACGGTTCACCTTTAAAAAGATTAACAAACTCTAAGAGGGGTATAAGGCGGGTTGTTCCTAGGAACTACGACCCTAAAGGAAAAAGGTTTTTAATAGCTTCGCGCTTTCCTATTCCTCTGCTCCTTTGTGCGTTTTTCTTTTCGAAGAGTTACCGAGAAGCTTGTCGATTATTAGGCTTAAGTTGTCATCTTCATTGTCCGTTTTAAAATAAATTGTGAATTTACTTTCGATAAACCACCAAAAACCAAAAAAAATTAGTGTAAATTTTTCTTCTTAGTGTATGCACACTCGTTCCCAAACTCGTAATCTTCATAATCAACAACACCAAGCTCCTCCAGCTGTTGTTGAACCTTTCAATCTTGAAAACCCATTTGAAAATCATCCACCTCCTCCCCCACCTCCAATGGATGATCAACGTACCATGGCTCAATTGCTCGAAGCACCCACCGAGGGTTACAAAGATGCAATTGTAGTCCCCGAAAAAATCATGCAAAACTGTTGAGTTAGAAGCATGGTTTAATCAACCACGTTCAGAACAAAGCAAGTTCTTCGACTTGACAAAGAAGATCCACATGCCCACATCGTTATTTCAACAAGATTCACTTCTACGATGACGTTCCGCGAAACGTCCCCGAGTACTCGGTAAAGGCTTTGCTTTTCCCATTTTCCCTCGACGGGTGCAGCCCGGATTTGGCTAGAGAAAAACCCCTCGATCGATTCAAACATGGGATGATCTTGTTTCCAAATTCATCAACAAATTTTTCCCTCCTTCCAAAACCACAAATCTTCGAAATGAAATCACGAGATTTCAACAGAGATTTGATGAGACGTTTTACGAAGCATGGGATAGATTTAATGATCTTCTTCGGGCATGTCCACATCATGGATTTTTCTGAATATGCTTCAGCATGATACATACTATAATGCCTAGAACCCAACACCGAGATTCTTTTCGTTAAATTTCCATCGCGGGTGTAAACTTTCTTTCTGGACAAAAAGCCGTCGTGATTGCCTAAGAATCAATTGAAAGGCAAGTCAAAGTCCGTAAATTTCATTGCAGACATACAGCCTTTTTGCCAAAGTGAAGCGAGCACTTCCACCCCCGAATCTCTTTCGAAGTTGCAGATTAAAAGAAAATGGTGAAAGCTTTACTCCTTGACACAGAAAAATCCAATCTCCCGCTCCTACTCCTGAGTCAAAGCGGTTGAGCAAAGTTTGTTACCCTGCGGTGGTGCTCATTCCTACCAAACTATGTCCAGCCACTCTGGAAAAGGTTATAAGAGAAAAAAACCAAGAATATGTCTCACAAAACCACCGCAGCTAATTTCAACCAATGAAACACCGTTATCGAGCCCAGATTTTTAAATCAAATTCGACCACTCGCCGGTTTTCCCTCGCGTTCAAACCATCATGAGCAAAATCAAAGAATAAACAGAATCATACAACCAAAACCGAGGAATTATATCATCAAGCTCACAGCTTAACCAATCCCCGGTTTATATCAAGGGTCAAGTCTATCGACCTCAGGTTGTTCAACCTCCTGCTTATCAAGCTCCCGCCTATCAAGCTCCAGCTCCTCAAAATCAAGGCGTATCAAAGGAAGATTTCCATAGCTACGTAAAAAGCTAATGAATGCTGTTATGAGGAATCATGCAAACCAAGGTCAAAAAATGCAAATTCAATTGAACCTAATCTCACAGACATCTATCCAAGTTGTCGCTTCCATACCGCCTCTACTGATCGGAACTTTCCTAGTAACCCGGTTACTAACCCTAAAGGAGGAATTAAATGAGGTATACCACTCGAGATGTGTAGCCTACAGGGACCCACGATTCCTATACTTCTTCTCCCCCCCCCCTCTAAAGTATATGGAACGTGATACCGAGGTCACAATGGACACGATGCATTCCAACTAAACGACGGAAGCACCGAATAACGTCCCACTCCGTTGTCCCTTGTTGTCCATCATAATCAATCTCTGGAGCTGGCAAATACTCAGTTAGTGCTCAAGGCCAAACCAAAAAGCATAAATATCCATTTCTTCAAGAAGAAATGGATGAAATAAACGTCGTGAGAAAGCTAACGACCAACATTGAGAAATTCTATGAAATTCTTTCGGATTTGAGTTCCTAAATTAGCTTTAAGATGCCTGATGCTCATAGCCAAAATTCGCCTCGACTTCTAAAAACCTTAATCAAAAACAAGAGAAAAGTGAGTGAAATGGCTAAGAACCCCTTTGAACGAGAATTGCGTCATCCGTCATCCTAAACAAGTTACCAAAGAAACTTGGAGACCCTTGGCCGATCTTGGTGCAAGCATTAATCTTATGCCATATTCCGTCTGGAAAACTCTCTCTCTTTCCGAACTAACCCCAACTTGCATGACGCTTGAATTAGCGGACCGTTCAATCTCTGAACCAATCGGTATCGCTGAAGACGTCTATGTGACGGTGGGAAAGTTCCAATTTCCTGAGATTTAGTATCGTCAGATTTGAGCCAACCCCCGAGTTTCTCTCTACAGTTCTCGGGAGGAGTTTCTTAAAGATAAGTCGTGCATTAATCGATGTATACGAGGGTGAAATAACCCTTCGTGTTGGCAGAGAGGCCATTACATTCAATCTGGACCAAACTTCGAGGTACACAGCTGACTACAATCATATGACGGCAAACCGAATTGACGTCATTGATATGACTTGTGAAGAATACTCTCAAGAAGTTCATGGTTTCAACAGATGTGATCTCGAGTATCAATCCCGGACTCCTTACTATGATCCAATCATCTCTACTTCTTCTCCAACCTTAACTCCATTCGGGGACAGTGACTTTCTCCTCTTCGAAGAAGCCGACTCTTTTCTTGCTTTAGAGGATGATCCAACTTCACCGGAAGTTGATCCAACTTATTATGACCCTGAAGGGGACATTCTTCTCCTCGAAGCAATTCCTCAAAGTGAACCACTCCCACCTCAAGGTAATACATTTCCTAAAATCGAAAAAGAATCTTAAAGATTTGTGAAGCAAATCCATGAAAATTCTTCGTTAATATGAGTCCCCCCCTGAGCTTGAACTCGAGGACCTTGCACCAATCATTGGAATAATGCAATTTTTATTGGAGGTGACGACAAGTTACCCGTCCTTATTGCAAAGACTTGAAAGATGAGAAAAGGCAGCTCTACATCGAGGTTTCTCTTAAGTCCCAACAAGCGAGCCATCGCCTGGAAACTTTTAGATATCAAGTAAATCAACCCAGACTTTTGTTACCCACAAATCCAAGAAGAGGAGACTACAACCTACGGTTCAGCATCAATGACAGGTGAATCCTAAAATCCAACGCGTCATCAAGAAAGAAGTTGAAAAGCTTCTTGACGCCCGGATTGATTTATCATCTCTAACAGTCCATGGTAAGCCCGTAGCATTGTTGTACCAAAGAAGGGAGCATAGAAGACGGTCGTGAAAAATGATGAGAATGACTTATACCGACTCGATTGGTCACAGGGTGGATAGGAATGCATCGACAACAGAAAGTTGAATGAGCAACACCAATAAGACTCACCTCCTTCTTCCCTTCATGGATCAGATGCTCGAAAGACTTGCGAGGAAACCAATTCTATTGTTTCCCTCGATGGCTATTCGGGTATTTCCATATTCCTATTAGACCGAAAGACCAAGAAAAGACCACCTTTACTTGCCTGACGGAACATGTTGCTATATATCGTCGCATGCCATTTGGCTAAGGCAATCACCTGGCACGTTCCACGATGTATGATGGAAAATCTTCCATGACATGATCGAAAAAAAACGATGGAAGTGTTTATGGAAGACTTGTTCAGTCTCGAGGATTCTTTCTCTACATTCCTATCCCACTTGACAAAATGTTGAAAACGGTGTGAAGCACCAATTTTGGTCCCTATAACAGGGAGAAAAGCACATTCATGTGTAAAAGATAGGCATTATTCTCGGACACAAAATCTCTAATCAGGAATTATAGGTACGATCGGAGCTAAAGTGATGTTTATACGCCAAGCTCCTCACGCCGACTACAGTGAAAGGAGTCCCGAATTTTCTTGGGGCATCGAGCCGGTTTTTACCTGACGATTCATACAAGACTTCTCCAAGAATGCCCCGCCCAATGACTCCTTTGCTTGAAAAATGAGACCCATTTTCTTCTAAAGAGTGTATCGAATGCCTATTAATACACTTAAAAGAAAATTTACTGAGTGCTCAACCCGATTTGATTTCTCCCGACTGGGACTTACCCTTCGAACTCATGTGTGATGCAAGTGATTTTGCAATTGGGGCCGAGATCCTATGGCAACGAAGGAACAAAGCATTTTCAACCAATCATATGCCAGCAAAACCATAGACTGAAGCACAAGCACACACACAATGACCGAAAAAGAATTACATCCATAAGTGTATAGCTTTTGAGAATTTTGGTCATATCTTGTTTTGTCTAAGAGCATGAGTGTATACCGCCATTCTGCTATACAAGGTATCTCTCGCCTAAGTAAGATGCTACGCCCAGGACTGATGCGGTGGATCCTTTTGCTCCAAGAATTTGATGTTATCATCCGAGACAAAAAAGGAGCAGAGAATTTGGCCGCCGATCATCTTTCCAGACTTGAGAACCCTCATCAAGATAAACTCGAGAACAAGGAAATCACTGAAACATTCCCCTCGAAACTCTTGGATCGGGTTGCTCTAGTGCAGATAGTATCCCATGTTGTTGCAGATTCGAAACTACCATGCGAGAAACTTAGTCGTTGTCAAGGAATGTCATCCTAACAGAAAAACAAGTTTTTCAAAGATGGTCAAACACTATTTCTGGGATGACCCCTTCTTATTCAAAATCTGTGCGGATCAAATGATCCAGCGGTGTGTGCACGGTAAAGAAGCTCTTGACATTCTCGAAGCTTGCCACAATAGACCCACCGGGGGACACCATGGTGCAAATCTCACCGCTAAAAAGATCTTGATGCCGGATTTTCTTTGCCTTCATATACAAAGATGCCCAACTAGTTGTTAAAAATTGTGACACGTGCCAACGAAAGGAAAAATTTTCAAAAGGGAAGATGTCCTCAAAAATCCATCCACGTTTTGAGAAATCTTTGACAGTTGTGGGCATCGACTTCCATGGACCCTTCCATCATACCAAAGGCAACAAATACATACTTGTGGCTTCGACTAGTCTGAATCAAAAATGGGTTTAAAAGCAAAGGCGCTCCCACCAACACGGCCGCAATTAGTTTTGCAATTCCTTAAATCTCACTTTGCCAGATTTGGTGCCCGGGGGCGTGCCATTCATCATGATCGTGGAACACATTTTTGCAATGACAGTTTGCAAAGTCATAGCTTAGATATGAGTCCACTCATCGTCTCTCCACCGCGTTATCATACCCCCAGACAAGTGGGCAGTTGAAGTATCAAATCGTAGGTTTAAAAAGAAATCGTTGAAAGGATAGTGGGGCGAAAACCGTGCCTCTTGTTTTGGACAAGCTAGAGACGCTCTCTGGGCCTTCGTACAGCATACAAAACACCTTATCGGGAGTAGCTCCTACAAGCTTGTGTATGAAAGGCATGTCATCTTCCGATTGCGCTAGAGCACAAAGCCTATTGGGCTTTGAAAAATGCAAACTTGACGCTTGTGACTACGGTGATCACCAGAAGGTTCAACTGCAATGGCTAAATGAACTTCGAGATCATGCTAAGAGAACTCTTTAATCTATAGAAGAGAAAAAAAAGAATCCATGAACTCCAAAATCAAAAACCCGAACCCCAGCGTTTCAACGTCGGCGTCCGAGTCCTCCTCTTATACTCAAGATTAAGATTATCTCGGCAACTTATAGACCCGCTGGAGTGGACCATTTACCGTGACCAAAGTTTTTCCTTATGGTACTGTAGAGTTATCCAATAACTCCGGGCCAAATTTCAAGGTAAATGGCCACCGTTTAAAGCACTACTTTGGAGGGGATGTACCACAGTTGGTAGTCCCGGATCTCCAAACATTCCCAATGGACCAATGAATTCTGGGAATTAGGTCAAGCTAAGTGACCTAAAACAAGCGCTTCGTGGGAGGCACCCCATGCTTATCCTAGTAGTAATGAATAAGTTTTCTGTCTTGTGTTCTTGTTAATTGTGAGGAACTGCTTCCTCCATTACCCATGTTTTGTGTTTTGTGTTTGTGATTGTCCAGGAATTCCCGGATGTTTGAAGCCTCGGTTTTGTCCGTCAACCAAGCTTCACATCCTCAGCTTCAATTTTGGGAATCCGATATCCTAATCTTATCGACTAACGCTAATCTCTAAGTATAATTCATAAACGACTTAGGATTTTCGTAGAACCCGCCTTAAAACATCGAGGACGATTTATAGTTCTATATGGGGGGTATCTTTCCGATTTAATTTTGCCTACTAAACCCCCCCCCCCACCCCCCCCCCCCCCCCTCCCCCCCCCCCACCACCCCCCTCCCCCCCCCCCCCCAGCCCCCCCCCCCCCCGCACCCACCCCCACCTCCCCCCCCCACACGCAACCGTTGTCTATCACGTAAGCCCATTTTCACCACTAAACTTTTTCAAAAATACCAAAAAAAATGAAAAAATTTTAAAAATTTTCAAAAACAAAATAAGTGTTTTGTCACATTTATGACTTTCCCAATGGGTAGATTAAGAGTAAATTCTGACTCGATCGAGCGTGTTGAGCTCAAGCTTATGCCTTAACTTTTAGACTAAGCATTCGCGGAATCTCACGAAGAACGAAAAATGATAGTGTTAAGGAAAAGTTGGATGCTAGGCAAGGATTATTTGGAAATCCTATAAGCTCATAAGTATAATTTGTCGCTTTTTCTCCCATAAGCTCTTAATTGAACTAATATTACGTGCTATTTTTGGAAATTAAACTTAAATCAACAATTTTTGAAATGAATGAGAACAATCTTAGTCGAAGTTCAAGTTTATACTTAAATTTTTCAAAAAGAAGCATTTTATATATATCGCAAAATGAAAAAAAAATGATGAATAAGGCAATTTTATAAACTGTGAGCTAATAAAAGTTTACTGCATCTTGCCGGCTCACAACCGATGTTGCAGTCTTCAAAAAGAAAGCCCATAGTAATAATCCGACACCGATAAAAGTTTGCTGCATCTTGCCGGCTCACAACCGATGTTGCAGCCTTCTAAAAGGTCGAAGGTTAAAATTGCATGAAAAGTTATGTTAAGTATGGAAAATAAATATATGGAAAAACCTTTTTCTTAAATTTAACTATGCTTTTGAACTTAGACTATTCCATGATTACATCAATAAGATATGCCTAAACAAGAAACCTAAAGAGTTTTTGAAACCAAAGGTCCGTGAGTCCCGATACTAGTCTCTGTGGGGTGTCAAAAGCCTGGTCACTTAGCCGATAAGGTTGGGATGTGCCGAGACGAAAGTCGCTACATGGGATGATCTCGCCTTTAAACTCAATATTCTCGGGTGAAATGTGAAGCATAGAATTTTGCTTAAAAACAGTTGATCCATGGTTGAAATTCAAATTAGCACATTCACTTTAATATGATAATTGTTGGGAGCAAAAAGATTACAAATTGTAAATTAGGGGAGTAGCCTTAGCATCTATACTTTTACTTAGCAGTGATTTTGTTTTAAGCTTGGTTTGGAATAAGTGAAAAGTCGGGAACGACGAATTTATCCATCTGTGGGGCATTTTAGCATTAAAGTGCATCTTAATCAATGATCCCAGAGTATCAATAGCGAAAGTCAAATAAGTTAGCTAGTTGCTCAAAAGAAAAAAAAAATGAGAAAAGTGAAAAATCCAAAAATAGCATAGTCATTGTATATACAATAAGTGGTAAAAAAACTGGGCTTGTAAAAACTTGATTCTTTATTTTCCCTCGATAAACACTTTGCTACTTTTCAGAGTTATTAGTCGAGGGGGATTTAGATTCTTAGTTTTTTAATGCTTACTTTATAGCATTGCGTGAGGACACGGCAATGTCCTAGTATGGGGGATTTTGGTATGTGTCTAATTACACATACCTTTGACCATAAAAATGAGCTGAAATGATCAAAAAACGTACCAAAAATACTGTGTATTTGTATGTTTTCAATTATATTGTGCAGGAAACGGATATCCGGCAAAAGAATGAAAAAACAGGCAAAAACGGGGGGTGACAAATCAGACTCTGATGGAAAAAGCAGAACAAGATAAAGTTCCAGTCACAAAAGACTGAAAAAGTCTACAAAAAAGTCAACCCAGACAAGCCAAGCCAAATTCAACAAAACCAATAGGGACTAAAATTGCCAAAATTGCAATTTTAAGTTTTATAAAGAAAAAGGGTGAAAACAAAGAGAGGGACCTATTTCTAGAGCCATTCTTCAAGTCTCTATAAAACTAACTGCCAAAGAAACCAAAGGGCCTGTCTTGCCAATTGCAAAACTCTTACCTTAAGGACTAACTTTGGAAAGGACTTAGGTGCAAAGGGCCAAAATGACAAAAACCCCAAACAAGAACCTAACAAACCTTCCCCCAACCAATTTTTAAAACCTAACGGTTATCACCTACCCTAACCCTAATATACCTTTCCCGCCAAAAACCAAACCGACAAATCTGTCCACCACTACCCTGCCACAATGATCCCAACCTATACCCCACTAAAACCCAGCATCCCCCATGCCTAATATCCACTGGCAATCCCTTAAGTCTCTATTGGGTTTGGATTTGAACGGGTATGATGACACTTGACTAAATTGAAGGCTAGGATTGAAGACATTGTTCCCACCTCACACAAGAAACACAACAACACACATTTGTGCTAAAAAAAGAAGGCTGAAGACCAAGAGTGAAGAAAAGAATCAAGTTTTTAAAAGTCTTTTTAAGTTTTTAAGTTTGTTAAAGTTTTTTTTATGTAATTTTAATGTTCTATTGTAACTCTGAACCTGTGTAACCTTTTAAAGTTTAATGAAAGCAATTTGAAGTTCTTTTTTGAAATTCTGTCTAAAAAAAATAAATAAGTTACTTTATATATAAGTGATAAGCTAAGGAAGAATGGCTAGCAATGGATGAGCCTTGGGGTGTTTGTTTGAATGTATTCAGAACCAAATTGGACTAGGGTGTTAGGACTTTAGTTTTAGGAACCTTAATCTTTTGGACCTTTGGTACGTTTTTTTTTATTTTACTGTAGCACAGCTTATTTAGTTGCTTATTTTTGCTTATTGTTTAGTATAAATTGCTTATTTGTTTTTAAATTACCTTATTATTAATCTGTTTAGGTTTTCTTTTAGCTTTCTAGTTTTAAAAATCAGCTTAAAAGCTAAACTTGATAAAAAACAAAAGGGTTTGGTTTGGGAACAAGGGCTAAAATGGTCAAATTGGTGTTTTTAGCAATCGTCAAATCCTAAAAATTCAATTGGCATTCATTTTAAAGTAATTTAAGCAAGTTTTAAAAGTAATTTTAGTGTTAAAAGTAGTTTTCAAAGTTTTTTAGAGTTAAGGTTGTGTCTGTGCAAATGATGATAAGCTTTAAGCTTATTTAATAAGCTTAAGCTTATAAGCTCTTTGGTTCCCTTTTAAGTTCATTTTTTTTGTCCCTTAGAGTGTACACAAGAGACTTGTGCAAAGTCTCTTGTGCAAACTTTTTTACTCATATTCTGTCAAAGTGACAGAATAACCAAAAAAGAGCTTTTTCCATCTAAAATTCTAGCTTATTGTGATTTTCAAAATGGTTTTTAAAAGCTTATTTAGGACCCTGAGGTCCTATACTTGAGCCTCATGGTGGTTAAAACCCCATAAGGTTCTATTTCACAGCTTAATTTTAAGCCAAAGTTAGCAAAAGTTTAAGTCTGTTTAAAAAAAAGGGGGTTAATACTGTTGGTTAAGGCACTTTTCAATCAAGTTTAAAATGCTTCAAACATGTTTCAAAATGATTTCCAATGGGGGCTTTTTGGAGCTTGTTGGATAAGCTTAAAGGCTGCATAACCTTTTTTCTCACAAGGTTCTGTTTACTAGCTTATTTATAAGCTAGTAAACAGCCCCCTTGAGACCTTGTAAGCCAAACAGACTTAACTTAAGTCTGTTTGTGCTTATTGGCTTATCAAGGCTTATTTAAGCCTTGACTTAGCTTGACCAGGCCATTTATAGCTTATTAGGACCCTTAGGACTAAATTTAGCTTAATTTAGAATAATTTAGCTTATTTTTGTGGCTTAATGTTTTCTTTAGTTAAAAATTTAAGTTTTACCTAGTTTTCATCAGCTTATTTAAGCCTTTAAAGGTGCTTATTCTGTCTATTGTTACTTATTAATTCCTTAGGTTTAGTTTTAGCTATATGAAAACTTTAGTTAGCTTATTTGTTTGTAATGTGTTAAGTTAGTTTAAGAAAAAGACCAAAAAAAGGCTAAGTCCAAGTTTTTTTAGATTCTGTCATTTTATAAGCCCTTGCACAGGGCTTGTAAGTGCTTATTTTCAAAAAGTCCAAGTTTTAAAAAGGCTTATTTTTAAGCCTTTTAAAACTTTGTTTCAAAAAAAAAAAAATAAAAGGGAAAGGAGTGGAGGTAGGGAGTGAGCAGGGCTCGAACCCCCCACCTCAACACTCCTTCAACCCTTTAACACACACACCCTTTACCGCTGCGCACGTTGGGAATAAAAAAAAAATGGGCTCTTTATTACGTTTAAGGAACCCAAGGATGGCAAGCTATTTTAATGTGTTTTAAGGGATAAGCTTATATAAGCTGTTTGGCTTATTTACGGCTTATTTTTAAGCTGAAATTTCTTTTTCAAATTTTTCATAGAATTCTGTCATAGCTTAGGATTTTCTATAAAATTTTCATAATTTTTTATAAACTTTAGCTATTTTTTATGATTTAATTTCATTTCGAACTTAAAAAATTCATAGAAAATAAAATAAAAATCAAAAAAATATAAACTTTTTTTTAAAAATCTTATTTTTATGTCTAGTTTGTAGGAAAAATTTAAAAGTTTGTGTTTTGTCATTTTTTCAAAATTTTTACTTTTAAAGAACGGTTTTCGTTCCCGTTTTTGTTTCGCCTCGTTTTTGGGGCAAACGAACTCGGATTTTAGTCTAGTTTTTTTAAACTTCATTATTTTTCAATTAAAACCCATTAGTGTAAAAGTTTTCTTTTTAGGAGTTAAAATTCAAAATTTAGGTTTTTCCCCCTTGTTGCTTTAATTTCAGTTTTTCCGTTTTTTGTGATTTTAGTCAATTTGCTTGCAATTTAAACTACCATATATATAACTTTGGTTTTAGACCTAATTTATGCTCACCAAGTCTTTTAGGTTTAATCCTTGCTTTTTTTCCTGTTTCCCCGTATTTTTTTAGTGTTTAAATTACCGTTTTTATTTATACGTATTAGCTTAAACTGGTTTGAGAGGTTGGTTTGTTTAACTAATTAAACTAAATATAATCTAATCTACTGGTGATAACTTTATGATAAAAAGATGTATTTACTTAATCATGTACTACTCCTTAGATTGCTTCTCCTAATCCTGTTGCTTTGTCACACTTGTGATGATCTGTGTAAGTATTTCCTAAGTCATGAACGAATTACACGAACCCGCCGTCTATTTAATATTCCGTTAAGGCAACGCACAAGTAAGGTAGTATGAAGACTATTACAAGGCCCCTAAGAGTATATTAAATGCAATTGAAATATCTTAAGAGGGATCAACCATATTAGGGGTAAGGTAGTATGAAGACTGTTATCGATGGTATCCTTTCTACACACTCGCGTTTCCCTAGACGTCTATGCCAATTTAATATCTTATGGCTAGTTTTCTAAAGCCTAACACGCACATCCATCACAAGAAGCAACATTAAAAGGATCTATAATCTAAGTTCTATAAAATCATAAGTAAATACAAAGGAGGGTTTAGCCTAGCATGTTATGAAGAAAGCAAGAACATAAATCAATCAAACAACACATAGACATATTGAATGATTAAAGATAAACAATCTTACTTGATTAAAGGTCAGTTACAATAGGTTTTTGAGGCCTTAAAGACGACCTAAAAGCTGCTAGAATGATTAGGGTTCGTCTCCCAAAAGTTATACAAAGTTACCCACTTAAAACCCTAAAATCAGTTTTGTATATAAAGGAAAAACGACGCGACAACGTCGCTTTGAAGCCACGACGCCGTCGCCACGTCGATGATTCTAGATCTACTTTAAGGCGGCTACACTTTGACACCATCACAAAATCCTTGACGCCGTCACTTTGAAATTCACGACGTCGTTGCTTTATACTGGCGACATCGTCTCCACGCTCTGTATGCGTGGTTCTTCAAGATACTTGGTGTAGAGCCATAGTCTTGGTCGTTTCTTCTCCAAATGAGCTCAAGTCACGTGTATTTCCTCCAAATGCCATCCAAGTGCTAAAACCCTAAAAAAATGATTAAGCACATAATTTAGGCATACTTGCATGATTTAGAGGGTTAAATGACTCTGAAATAGTGTATATAATGACACCTCATCAGCAACGCACAAGTAAGGTAGTATGAAGACTATTAAAAGGCCCCTAAGAGTATATTAAATGCAATATAAATATCTTAAGAGGGTTCAACCATATTAGGGGTAAGGTAGTATGAAGACTGTTACCGATGGTATCATTTCTACACACTCGCGTTTCCCTAGACGTCTATGCCAATTTAATATCTTATGGCTAGTTTTCTAAAGCCTAACGTGCACATCCCTCACAAGAAGAAACATTAAAAGGATCTACAATCTAAGTTTCATACAATCATAAGTAAATACAAAGGAGGGTTTAGCCTAGCATGTTATAAAGAAAACAATAACATAAATAAATTAAACAACACATAGACATATTGAATGATTAAAGATAAACAATCTTACTTGATTAAAACATGGATTAAGGTCAGTTACAATAGGGTTTTGAGGCCCTAAAGACGACCTAAAGCTGCTAGAATGATTAGGGTTCGTCTCCCAAAAGTTATACAAAGTTACACACTAAAAACCCTAAAATCAGTTTTGTATATATAAGAAAAGTGTCGCGACAGCGTCGTGTTGTAGTCGTGACGTCGTCGCCAATTAAAATCTTCTAGAGCCAGTTAAAGTCGGCTACGTCCTGACGCCATCGTCAAATCCATGACGTCGTCACCATAAAAAATCTGACGCCGTCGCTTGAAGCTTGCCACGCTGTCTCCACGCTCTGTATGCACAATTCTTTAAGATAAATGATGTAGAGTCGTAGTCTTATTCGTTTCTTCTCTAAGTGAGCCCAAGTCATGTGTATTTTCTCCAAATGTCATTCCAAGTGCTAAAAACCTAAAAACAAACGATTAAGCACATAATCTGGGCATCTTTGCATGATTTAGGAGGTTAAATGACCCCGAAATGGTGTATAAAATGACACCTCATCATCTAACAAAGAAGTGATGAAATCCTAAATCATGAAAGTTTCAGTTGGAGATAATTTGTGTTTCAATAATCATACTATTTACTGGTTACCATAAAATCTTATACATATTAGGTTCATAAACTGAAGATATAGTGTCCCATTTGATTATCTTAACTTGAAAATAGGGAACATATTCTTGCAATGAGGCAACTAATTATTCAAAAAGGTGTATCTGATAAACTCACAGGTATTGCACTTGTTTACATTGATCACGTGGGTATAAATTTTATTGTTGCCAAATATATATGCCTAAATGTTAGGTTGGCAAAAGTGATGAGTCATGTGATAACAGAGTACAATTGTAACAGTAAAAACGGTGAAAAGGATATGACACAAGCTGATTACATGTAGGACCTAATGATTGATTGGTCGAACAACATCACTTGGAGAACGAGGATGCTAAACTAGTTCAACATCATATTACAAGATGACAGAGTAGTATGTATAATATCACTCCACATGTTTAATGTATGCTTAAATGTTATGTTCTTTATATAATAAAAATAAACTTTATTTAAATGAAAATATATATAATCTATACAAATAAAAACATAATCTATAAACCCTAAACACCAAACTCTAAACACTAAAAGATAAAAGCGAGCAGGAAGGTTGCCCGCACGTTGCGGCGGGCTTATCTTTGTTTCGAGTTTACTTATATTTTTAACGTCTTTTATGGTAACTTTATATATCAAGAGGTATGTTTCTTTTTTTATACGTGTAAGGTTTTATTGTGTTTTCTTTTAAGTTGGAGGGTTTCAATTTTATTTAAGTCATTTTATATATCTTGGGTTTTTGTTGTAATCTTTTTGAAAGTCGAAGAGTTTTTGAGGGTGTTGAAAACTAGAAGGGGGGTTGAATAGTTTTCCCTAATTAAAATTTAGGTCACATGTTTTTGGTCAATTATTTTAGATCTATTTGATGGAAGAATATAAATAACTTTGTTAGTGATATAAGCAGTAATAATCAAGGATATGTGACAAAGATGTTTATAGTGGTTCGGCTACAAGGTCTCCTACCTTGCCCTACTCCACTCCCCGAGTCACCTACTCGAGAGTTCGAATCCACTAGTCACCAATGCTCCTTTAACCGGCGGAGAAGCCTCACAACGTCGTTTACACCCTTTTAACGGTACAAAGCTAAATATCGGATTCTTCACATGGTAGAATCACACCAACACCTATTTACCCTTTACATTTCAAGTATGTCCTATGTTCCGACAAGGAGGAATAAAAATACTTTTACACTACTTGCCCTCTACTAGGTACCAAGTATTTACACCGAGATTCATTTTGTCACAACTATTTTACACAATACTTTTCTATATGATCTTATCACTATATGATACACATCTTGATTGAATTAGGTAAATGATGCTTCAAGATCAGTAGGTAGATCTTTGTAAGATGAGCTTGGTGAGTTGATCTCTTCATGCAAAAACCCGATAGAACTTCTCTTATTAAGAAATCTATCAAAACACTAAAATACAAGAAGCCATGATTAAAGATCAGCTGGTAACTGAATATTATAGAAAGAACCTCTGTGAATGGATGATCAAATAAGTAAAAATGAGCTAGTATTTATAGACTCTAGTTTTACTGTTCACCGGTTCCACCGGTTCTGTTTGAGGAACAGAACCGACCAGTTATCGAACAGAATCGGCGTATAGTAATTAAATTCGAATTTTGATTTACAAGATCTTAAGAGATCATGTGTGATCTTATGAGATCATGTTCAGATTTGGTGAGAAAAATAGTTTAACTATGATGTAATTATGTTTGAGGATTTTAATATCTTTTTATGTAAAGTGTACATTTTTATTCTAAAAATGTATTTATGTGATTTGAGTGTAAATGCTAAAATATGAAGGATGGTTTGATGAATAGATGAGTTAGGTAAGCTATTGGTATTAACAGAGGGTAATTTTCTAAGTTATTTTATATATGTTGGGGTGTTTTGTAACAAATTTACATTCAATTCGGGTTTTGTTGGGTCTTTGTTTTGAGTTTTCGAGGCTTATCTTGGGTTTTTGTTGCATTCAATTGGGATGTCAGCTAGAACTTTGGTAGCTATAATTTTGGTTAGTAGTTGTGAAAGTGTACAATTTAACTCTAGGATAGTTTAAGTTCTTGTTAATCCATATATTGAACTACGACATTTTTTATAAGATCGTACGTATATCAAAAGTGTATTTTCCTAGTTGTGTGCTTTTGAGATTCTTTATATTTAAAAGATCTTTTATGATAAGTTTATATGCGAAGGGGTTCTTTTATTAAAGATTGTATTTATAACTGTTGTAATAGAAACGATGGTATGCCTTCGCGTTTTGCGGCGGAGCTATTTGGATTTGATATGGTTAAGGGTGTGTTTTGAAAGTTTTTTTCATTCAAAAAAAATATATACTTAACTTCGACATTTTTTATGAAACCGTACGTATCTGAAAACCCTATCAATATTGGGTTCGTTTTGTTCGTAAACCAGATGCATTCTCGTCGTTATATTTTTTATCAAAGAAGTCGTTGAATATTTGTTAGATATTTGACAAAGAAAGTTTGTTATATAAAATAGTCGTAAATATCAAAAAATATATGGAAATTTTGATAATATAAACTTTCATATAATTGTACGCCTTTATCCTCTGTTGTTTATTTTAAAGTCATTGGGTAGTTTAGAGGTGTGTTCTGAAAGTTCTTTTTTTTCAAAAATATATATTAAACTTAAACATTTTTGATAAAATCGTACATACGTCAGAAACGTTACAATATTGGCCTCGTTCTGTTCTCAATTCGAATATCCTTTCAGCAGTATATTTTTTTATAAATGGATCGGTAGATATCTGTTACATATTTGATAAATAAAGTGTTATATAAAAAAGTCGTAAATAGCTAAAAGTTTAAGGTAATTTTCGTAACTTGTCGCATAACTTGAAGGTACGTTTTGTAAAAAAAATTACTAGCTTTTTGGCCGGTAATTTGTTGTTGGGCCGCTTGTCGTTTTCTTTTATAGGCCTAAATGAAACTACGTCATTTTAAACAACATTTGAGATATTAAATAATTAAACCTTAAACAATAAACCCTAAATCAAAACCCTAAACAATAAACTCTAACCTATAAATCAGTAATGATGAATAATAAACCCTAACCTCTCTAAATCAAGATTAATTCGGTTATATAACTTAGGCCACTACCACAATCCCTACCATCCGCCATTTGTAACCATTCTGTGACCTTCCTTTCTTTTTTACAGGCAATTTGACCAAGTAGGACCAAGTGGACACAAAGTGGGACCAATGTTTTTTTTGTCGGCGAATAAGAAATTAAAAAAGGCACATGGAACTTTGTTGGTTAGACAAGTGCATTGCATGACCTACTCATCCTAGTCACGGAATAGATGAACAAATGAGAAACATTTTAAAATTTGTCTCCCTTTTGTAACACAAACGAGGTTTGCGAATCCGCACTCCACGGCGGGGTGTTTGCGTACTGTGTCGTTTTACGATTATTTGATACTTGTTGTGACCTACTGAATAACGACTTGCTATGTATATACGTGAAAAATAGCTAATACGGGCTTAGTCAATATTTGACGGACCAAATAAATATATGTTAAAGCCTATTCTATAAAAAAAGAATAAAAAATCCAAGCTATAGCCAAGCGCGAGCCCAACCTAAGCAACATGTGAGCCCAAGCTCAGACGTGATCCCAGTCGCCCGCTTATTGTACTACTCCCTCTGTCCAAATTTATTTGTCCCTGTTTGATTGTGTGGGTCTTTCCTTATCAACTTTGACCTTAAATAATTTTTTTATGTTATATAATACTTGATGAAAATTATACCAATGGAATATACATTCAAAACTCAATCCATTCATATATTTTGCATCATATACTAAATAATACAAACAAAATTATTTAAGGTCAAAGTTGATAAAGAAAGACCCAAAAAGTCAAACAGGGACAAGTAAATTAGGACAGAGGGAGTATAATGTAATGTAATGTAATGTAATAATGATAAGGACAATATACATTAATTTTGGCATAAATATATACCAACAAGCTAGATACCATGCGCGTTGCGGCGAAGCATAATTTTTTTGCGAAGCGATTTCGAATTAATATTGAGTGGAAATGTGTCCGCGCGTTTTGCATTTATATATTTTTTACTTATTTGGTTAACAAAATATGTGGTATTCGTATTTATATAGTATGACATGTACCTGGAATTATTTACTAAACGTATTTACTTATTAAAGTTCATAAACGTTAACGTGCCTTGGAAGACCAAAACGGTGTGACTTGGATTTTTGGGCGAGCAAACGACTTTTACTATGTATATAAATATAAATATGAATGCGGAATCTATTTTTAAATACAGTCATAAATGGCAAAAAAATATATGTTATTTATAGAGCAAATGACTTTTAGTATGTATATAAATATAAGTATGAATGTGAAATCTGTTTTTAAATACAGTCGTAAATGGCAAAAAAGTATAGGTTATTTATATAATTTAAACTTTTACAGAATTGTACGTTTTTTATCCCTGCCATTTATTTTAAAGTTATTAGGTAGTTTATGGTTGTTTTGAAACTTTTTTTAATATATACATACTAAACTTCAATATTTTTTATAAATGCGTACGTATGTCAGAAGCATTGCAATATTGGGCACGTTCTATTCGCAATTCGAAGATCTTTTTATGGGTATTTTTTGATCTGAATGAATCGGTATATATGTGTTATATATTTGATAGATAAAGTTTATTATATAAAAAAGTCAAAAATACTTAAAAGTTGAGGGTACGTTTTATAAATTTTCTCTCTTTTTTTATTTACATTAAACTTCAACATTTTTTATAAAATCGTGTGTATGTCAGAAGCATTATAATATTTGGCTCGTTTTGTTCGCAATTCGAAGATCTTTCCGAGGGCATTTTTTTATCTAAATGAATCGGTAGATATGTGTTATATATTTGATGAATAAAGTTTATTATATTAAAAAGTCGTAAATAGTTAAAAGTTGAGGGTCCGTTTTGTAACTTTATTTTATTTATCTATTTTGGGCCGCCGGGATTTTTTTTACATTGGGCCGCTGTTGGGCTAAACTTTTGCGAGGGCGTAATACGACGTCAAACGAAGTAGTATTATGCGAACTTTGATATATATAACAAGCATAAGAGCACGCGCGTTGCGGCGGGACTAATTTTTTCCCGAATAATTTTTTAATTTTTTTTTTTACGTATGTCAGAAGCATTGCAATATTGGGCTTGTTTTGTTCGCAACTCGAAGATCTTTCCGCATGTGTTTTTTTATTTGAAAGAATCGGTAGATATGTGTTGTATATTTAATAAATAAAGTTTATTACATAAAAAATCATAAATAGTTAAAATTTGAAAGTACTTTTCGTAATTTTTTTTATTTTTATTTTGGGCAAACAATGGTTCTTTTTCTTCATATTGGGTCATTTTTTTCTTTTGGGCTAGATCGATGAACAGTAAAAGCCATTTTTTTGCATTTTTTGGGCTAGGCCGATGAACAATTAAAACGCAACGATGGCAAAACGTTGTCGTATTGTTCGGCAATTGATATATTTAATAATAATAATAATAATAAAAATAATAATAATAATAATAATAATAATAATAATAATAATGCTAAGAGTGGTGCATTTATCTTTCATAGAGTAAGCTTTTGTATTCAAAAATAAGTGGGAGCACAGCTTGTGTCTAGACTCCCATCCAACTTCATGTAAAAAAAGTTTATTATTATTATAATAATAATTATTATTATAAAAAAAATAATAGTTGTGCATTTATCTTTCATAGAGTAAGCTTTTGTATTCAAAAATAAGTGGGAGCACAGCTTGTGTCTAGACTCCCATCCAACTTTATGTAAAAAAGTTTATAATTATTATAATAATAATAATTATTATTATATAATAATAATAATAATAATAATGATAAAAATAATAAAAATAATAATAATAATAACAATAACAATAATAATAATAATAATAATAATAGTAGTAGTAGTAATAGTAGTAGTAATAATAATAATAATAATAATAATAATAATAATAATAATAATAATAATAGTTGTGCATTTATCTTTCATAGAGTAAGCTTTTGTATTCAAAAAGGAGTTGTGGGGGGAGAACAGTGTTTGTTGTCTACTCCATCAACTTTTTTAAATAAAAAGTTATTATTATAATAATAATTATTAATATTTATTATAGAGAAGGAGAATAATAATAATAATAATAATAATAATAATAATAATAATAATAATAATAATAATAATAATGGTAGTAGTAGTAGTAATAATAATAATAATAATAATAATAATAATAATAATAATAATAATAATAATAATAATAATAATCATAATAATAATAATAATAAATAATTACAATTATAAAATAATATCAAAAATAATAATAAAATAAAAGCCATAATAACAATAAAAATAAATAATAATAAAAATGTATAATAATAATAATATCATAAAAATCATAATAATCCATAATAACACTAATTATAATAATAATAATAATCAAACATCAATAATAATAATAATATCCAATAATAATAATAATAATAATAATAATAATAATAATAATAATAATAATAATAATAATAATAATAATAATAATAATAATAATAATCATAATAATAATAATAATAATAATAATAATAATAATAATAATAATAATAATAATAATAATAACGTTGTGCGCGATACCCTTGTCGACATATGTTATCGTTCTGGGATTTCAGCTGGTAAGGAAGTTGATATCGTGTTGGATGGAGGGCATGACAAACCATTACGTCCAGCAGATATGTTACTTTACTCGTGGGATGGAGGACTTGATGTATGTGTAGATCTGACTGGATCTTCACCTTTGACGCAAACCGGGATGGCAGATTTCGTACCCGGTCGGGCCGTGATTGATGCTGCACAGCGTAAACGCAGTAAGTATATGGCTAAGTGTGCGGCTATTGGATATGGGTTTCTTCCCTTTTCTTTCTCTTCTTTGGGGGAATTAGAGGCAGACGCGGTTACTTTGCTGAAGCGGATCCGAAAGTTCTCCATGACTCAGGACATTAGGGCACGTGATGCTGTTCATATATTTAATAGGATCAGTTTCGCTATTGCTAAAGGAGTAGGGGCCCAGATAGTATCTCGGCTTCCCTCTAATTTATTGTAAATCTCTTATGTTTCTTAATAAAGTGATTTATAATAATATCAATAATAATAATAATAATAACAATAATAATAATAATAATATCAATATTAATAATAATAATAATAATAATAATAATATCAATAATAATAATAATAATATCAATAATCATTGGAGAAGATTGTTACCGCTTCAGGGCCAGGGTTTGGTGATTGGCAGTTGCGGCTTGCCACTCTCCCAATCAAGTTGGGTGGTCTTGGTATTCTTTTAGCGGGAGACATTAGCAAGTATGCGTTTCTCGCCTCTCGTTTGCAAATGAGCGCCCTTCAGGCCAAGATATTGATGAAGACTGGCATTGAATCAGAAGGTTTCTTCTTTTAAGCATGCTCTCAGAAGCCTTTCAACACAACAGGAACAAGACAGCTACTCTTTGTCACCACTTGTACTTCTGCCCCAAGATGATGAAAAGCTTGGCAAAGTGTTACTTTGGTGTCATTGAGAAAGATCTTGTTTCCATGTACTCGCTAAGTCCACGGCAAGTGTCTATTCTTAGTTGCATCCGCGCCCCATACTCACAGGATTTTCTTTTCACCATCCCTATTGATGGCTTAGGCCAGAGGATGAACCACCGTTAATTCCGCTCTGTTTTATGCTATAGGCTTTCAGTACCAATGTTCTCTGAAGGTAGCTTGTGCCCGAGTTGCATTGCGCATCGGATGGACCAATGGGGAGATCATGCGGTCTATTGTTCTAGCGAAGTAGGTGTGAAGTTTAGGCATAATCTGGTGCGTGATATTCTTGTTGATATATGTTCCAAGGTTGGGATCATGGTGCGAAAGGAGGCTCCAATGGGTTTCCTCTCGGAGGACGGGAATGATCTACGACCTGCAGACCTTTTGCTTTTTAATTGGCTCCAAGGTAAAGACGCATGTTTGGATGTGACATGCATCTCTCCCTTTGCTGGTATGGGGGGGCTCTGTCTTTGGCTCCTGGGGATAGCCATGCACAATGCCGGTGGAGAAGAAAAAGAGGAAGTATGCGTCAATATGCGAGGAAAACGGATACAAGTTCATACCATTTGCTTTCTCTACGTTCGGGGAATTCGACACGGAGGCTTTGGGCACACTTTCCCGTATTAAGTCTATTTTCATTAGCCACTCAAATAATGCTAAGAGTGGTGCATTTATCTTTCATAGAGTAAGCTTTTGTATTAAAAAAGGAGTGGGAGCACAACTTGTGTCTAAACTCCCATCCAACTTCATGTAAAAAAAGTTTATTATTAATAATAATAATAATAAATGATGTTATAATAATAATAATAATAATAATAATAATAATAATAATAATAATAATAATAATAATAATAATAATAATAATAACAATAATAATAATAATAATAATAATATCAATAATAATAATAATAATAATAATAATAATAATAATAATAATCTTTTAGTTATGATTTGTAATTGCTCATTCTGTGTTAAACAAAAAAGGATTAAGATGCGTATTTATGAGTTCATGACTGCATTGGTAAGCCATGTCGATCAGTCAGTTGGAATTAGCCGCAACAATGGTAGTAAGACAGCCGTACCACGACGATATGGGGGTGTTCCCGTAGAAACATGCATTTAGTAAATACAAAGCTTGCTTTTTTAAGTTTAACCAAATAAGTAATTTTAATTCATAATGAATAGAATATCAAAACTATTACTAAGTCAAAAAGGTGGTTCCTCTTCTGATAACGAAGAAGAACATGATCAGACTAATTCTGTTGAAGTTATGATTTCCAATATAGAAAATAAATTACAAAATTGGAGTATTCCTAAACAAGATGTTAAAACCATATATAAAGTTGGATCTTTTGAATTTTTTCAAAGTTATTCTATTAATACTACTGAAAAAACTTTACCTTTATTACAAGATCACCAAAGTATAAAATTATTCTCTGAAAAAGCTATTAAAGAACATAGGAAATTATATAAATTTCTACATATTGGTTTAGTTCAAGTAGCTATAAAACCCTTAACTAGAATAGGAATTAATGCCCCTATTTGCATGATATTAAGAGATTAAAGATTACTTATGTTTGAACAATCCTTATTAGCCTTAGCTGAGTCTAATATATGTAACGGTCCTATATATTTTAATTGTTATCCAAATTTCACAGTAGCTTTAAAAGATCAAAATATTTTAGATGTTTTAACTTTAGATATAAAAACAAAAAATATAGAAATAAAAGAAGGATCAGATCCTTTAGTGGTTATATATAAAGTATATTATAAAACTATGATTACCTCTGTAGAACCTTGTGCTAGAATACCTACTACTAAGAATGAAACAATTATTTTTGAAGCAAATTTAGAAAATTCTCAAATATGTATACCCAAAAGGTTAAAATGGGAAGAAATAACATGGAATCAAACATGGAAATTAGAAGAAATGGTTCAACCAAAACCTTTAAAGTTAAATAAAGAAGTAACCAATATTTTTGAACATACAAACGGAAATATAGAAATATCTTTTGGAAGTAAGATGGGAGAATCATCTAGACATTCAACATATGTACCATCAAATATTATAACAGAAGAAGATAAAGCATATTTAAGAAGAACTCAATCCATGAAATTTAAAGGTGTTGATTTTAATAGTTCTATACCTAAACCATATACGAAAGATAAAAAAAGTGATGAAACAATTCTACTTAAATTATAAACCTTCAGTAATAGATCAATTAACGCTCAGTTAAATTAAAATGAGTTTATACCATTATAATCTTAAAAGATAAATTCAATATTATCAAGATTCTATTAAAAGAAATAAAGTAAATCTACAGACAACAAAAGAAGAACTATTTACAGGAGAAAATGTTATTTCTTATAAAACTCATACTAGATTATTTAGATATTATCTTACATATTTGTCCATCTACGACAAAACCTTAAACCATAAAAGAATAAATCACTAATAAATGGGCAATACCAAAAATATGAATTTAAAATTGAACATCGAATATTTTAAAAGATGCAATGTATAAATCGATAATAATAGTGAAAAGTTAGTTATTGGAATTACTTAAACATGTGTATAAAAGAGAGAAAAAAGAAAATTAATAAATTAAATATATCAGATGAATTTAAAGAATTAGTAGTGAAGACAGTAGTCAATCAGAAGAATGTGAATGTATAGGAAATTGCACCTGTAATTATAAAGAAATAAACACTATAAATAATGAAGATGGTGAAGTAAAAAGATTAACAGAATTAATAAATAAAGTTGAAGACAAAGAATTAAGAAAAACATATTTAGACAGATTAAAAGAAAAATTAGGTAAAACCGAAGTTATTAATAAAACAAAAGTTCACAAATATACAATTTTGATGATATATGCAAAAGATTTAATAAAAATAAAAAACCCATAACAATTCCAGAATTACAAGAAGAATTAAAAAATGTAAAATCAAAAATAACATTATCTAAACAAGAGAAATTTACATGTATATCCTTCTCAAAAGTTGATATAGAAGAAAATCCTATATTTGTACCGTACAATATTGATCATCCTATTAATTTAGGAAAACAAGATAATATACTAAGAGATATAGAAGATAAATTATCTAAACTAATGATTAATGTAATAAATAAAGATGATATTTCAGATATATCTGAAATAGAAGATCAATTTACAAATTTAAAAATAAATAAAATAAAATACAACCTTATACATATAATAATACAAACACTCCAAGACCAGAAACAAGAAATTATTACAATAGACCTACACCTCCTGACATGCAATATGAAGAAAGACATACCTTATCACAAGCCATATATGATGGAACTTCAATATATGAATGGAATATAGATGGACATACTGAATATCAAATATTAAATTTATTACAAGAAATGACTATGGCATCTAATGCTTTTAAAGCACATAAAAATACTGAATTACAAGTAGCTCATTCTATAATAGCTGGATTTACTAGAAGTTTAAAAGGATGGTGGGATTGTTATGTTACAGACGAAGAAAAGTTTTTAATATTAAGTGCTAAAAAAACTGTAGTTAAAACCGAAAACAATATACAAATGCAAACACAAGAAGATGATATGGTTAATACTTCAATATATGCTATACTTAAAAATTTTGTAGGAGATCCAGTAGCTTATCAAGAAAGAAATTCATCGGTATTATTAAATCTAACATGTAGAAAATTACAAGATTTTAGATGGTATAAAGATGTATTTTTAACAAAAGTATTGACTAGACCTGATTGTAAAGAAGCATATTGGAAAGAAAGATTTATAGCAGGATTACCAAAATTATTTGCTGAAAGAATAAGAAATAGATTAGCCAATGTATATAATAACCTAATACCTTATAAGGAACTAACTTATGGAGAAATTATTAATCATATAAATCAAGAAGGATTATTAATCTGTTCTGATTTAAAATTAAAAGAAATAATGAATAAACAATAGAAAAGAATTAGGAAATTTTTGCGAGCAATATGGTTATAAACCAATAAAATTACCTCCAACTAATTCCAAAAGAATAACAAGAGAAAATAAGTATTAGAAGATATAAAAAACCAAGTAAAAATATAAAATATATGAAAAAGGATATAATAAATATAAAAGAAATAGGAAAACTCCATTTTATAAAGAAAATAAAAACAAAAACTATAAAGATACAATAATATGTTATAAATGTGGAAGGCAATGCCATACTTTAAAATTTTGTTACACTAAAAATAAAATTAACGAATTAAATATATCAGACGAACTTAAAGAACAGATCATGAAAATTATGATAAATGAAGAAATATGTGACACCAGTATATCAGACTATGAAGAAGACGATTTAAATACAGTAAAAGAAA
>BQNB010034533.1:0-15756 GCA_026074375.1 Tanacetum coccineum
GCCACATTTCTAGCTGTTGGAGCCCTACTCGCCACTTTCATCTTTTCTTAACCCACACGCAAATACGACAATTTGAATTCAGGACAAAAGTTTCTGACTTAAAAGGACCGCGACACCCCATGAAAATTTAAATCTTATTCTAAACCCTTAAGGAAAAATCAACCACCGATAAATTCTTAAATTGCTATTCAGTCTCATAAAATAAAGTTTACAAATTAATAACACTATCCCTAAACCACTTTATGATACAGTAGAAGGACAATAATCATATTCACTCAATTATTCAATACAGGATTACCACGTAAACACTTTGAAATACTGTGTGGAGACAATAGTCATAATCACTTAATTGTTCCATTCAAGATGTATCATGGCAAGGCAACAGTCACAAAGCGAACATTTTTATGATACTACAAAGATCAAATACACTCATTAAAACTTACTAGATTACTAACATAATAGCCATTGGGTTGCAAAAGTGGAAATACAAGTACATAGGTTAAGGCAACAATGTTTATTCAAAGCAGTACAACAACATGGTTACAGCAATCCTTAGACCATTAATCTGATGACTCACATTCTGAGTCATACCTCACTACCCCAAATTCTAAAAAGAATGCATCATTTTTGGTTTGTTCTTGCCTAATTTTCTCCTCTTGTGCCTTTTTGTTCATGGCCTCTTCTTCCAATGTTTCCCTTAAAGCTTCTTCATCCATACGGAGTTCATGTAACTCATTATCGGTAAGGGGGCATTCAGCCTATGATGAAGAGCAACCTACACCTCCGTGCGTACGGCAGGAGTATTTTTCCTGAAACCAAGCCAACTTAGCATCCATTTGTTTCTCTAGTTGTGCCGCCTTTCTATACATAGAAAGATGTAACTTGCGATCCTTTTTAGAACTTTCTTTTAAGAGAGTGCAAATCAAAGCGCGGCTCTCTTAAGAAATATCATTGCACTTCTCATAAGTTTTTCTAAGATCGTCCCTGACAGCACCTGAGTCTTCAAACTGAAAAGCTAAATCCAAAAGCACATCCTGACGACCTTTATCTTCATTAATTAATCTTTGCACCAAGGCTTTGACTTCGAAATCAGTATGAGGAAGCGAACAGGCCATTTGGAGTATTTTCGTAGTAGGATTAAAATTTGAAAATTGAGAGGAATGAGGAGGTATTTATAAGACTAAGAAGGAGAGGGGGAAATAATTTACAATTTTGCTATTTACTTCAACGGACATATTCCTAACATTTTGTCACATTGACTCATCACAATGATGAGACATTCATTTAGGGATACGCGAGGACCATTTCAAGACCAAATACCCTCACTTGATCGCAAATCTACAATTTTCTACAAACGTCTTGATTTTATGGACGAAATCTTCTAACCTGGGGAGGCTGTGGCACCCCGTAAGAAAATTTAATTCCCTTTTTGTTAAGTAAAAGTCATGTACTGCAAGTTTATTAATTCACCGTTAATTTCAACAAGAGGTCATTCTATGATCGTCAATGCATTACTTTTGTTTATGGAAAATTTAATTAGCACACGAATATCACCACTATTGCTCTTGTGTCTAAGAGAATATTTTAGAACTTGTAGCGATAAAACAATAATATTTATTATTTTTTTCAATTTTCAAACGAAGACATTAACTTAGATTATTTTCATGAAACCATCTACGTTCGATAACCATGCAACTCTTTAAGAGAATTCAAAAGAAATATACACTTAAGAATACATATAAACCAATATCAGATATATGCACATGCATATATATAAAACCAACACATAATAATGGCAAAACATCCATCATCACAAAGCCTTGCATACTACCCTACCCATTTTCTTATTTTAAATATCTCCATGATACGTCTTATGAACCTGATGTAATTTCAAATGAAAGAAACAAGGGTTGGTTTAAGCTTTCGTGCTACTGCCATCTTTCCACATTGACTAGCAAAGCTTGGACCTCCGTAAGTCATTCTTATAGTACCATATTTATCATATATATAACCTTCAGTGCGTAGTAACACATGACATGCATGACACGACCCATGCATGGTCCTTGTGAGCATACGCATATCAAACTTTTGTCATGCTACACATGAAACATGATACCTAAACATTCGACCTACCATGAACTAGTATCAAGTATATCGATATTTAAAAGCTACACAACAACTTAGACTAGCAAAACTCGACACTTATACTCGGTTTGAAACGTTGGCACTAGGGACGAGTAAGACTAGGTCATACAAGTTAAATGCTTGTATTGTGACCTAGACCAAGCCTTACTATGACCACTAATGCGACGAGTGACGAGGGGCCATTACCTCAAAGTGCCTCATCATTAGCTGCACCACAGCGGGCAAGGTAGCTGCTCCACGGATAGCAACCTACCCAAACCTTTTCAAGCCACTCATGCATGCGAGACAGTTAGCTTGCTGCCACTGTTACTGCCGCAAGGTGGTGGGGGCGAAGGCTGGTGGTTTTGTACCAAATGGTTGCTGCCTTTATTATCTTCAACGCACCCTTTTTGGTGCTAATACGTTCGACCCACCAACGCACCACTTGGTGTTGTCGAGCTCAAATGACGGAGCGTATATACATTAGACATTCATTGTAGAACACATGATCCAGTGCATAGATACGACCCATGCATGGTCCTTGTGAGGCAGTAGCGGTGCGTAGGTGAAGCGGAGAGACTTTTTGTGCCAGTCTACACAGTGTATAGCGGTGAAGACAGTGCGCGAGGCCTAGCAGGATAACTAGTATCAAGTATACGATTATCGAAAGTGCTACAAACTACTTGGACTAGCAAGACTCGACACCTATACTCGGTTGAAACGTTGGCACTAGGGATAAGTAAGACTAGGGCGTGCATGTTAAAAACTTGTTTTGATGCCAAACCAAGCCCTACCGGATCCCCTACAACCAGATCGACGAGTCACGAGGGGCCATTACCTCAAAGTGCCTCGTCATTAGCTGCACCACAACGGGCAAGGTAGCTGCTCCACGGGTAGCAACCCACCCCGAACCTTTTCAAGCTACTTATGCGTGCGAGACAGTTGGCTTGCTGCCACTGTTGCTGCCGCAAGGTGGTGGTGGCGAAGGCTGGTGGTTTTCAGTACACACGCTGCTGCATTTAAATAATCTGTCAACGCGCCCTTTTTTGGTTGCTAGTTACGTCCGTCCCACCAACGCACCACTTGGTGCTGTCGAGCTCAAACGACGAACGCACCCTTTTATGGTGCAGCCGTACTGTACGCCAACTTGTATCGTATCGCCCACCAACGAGCCATGGCAAGTTTCCACTGCTGTTGCAGCCGTGCGTTCCTCAAGGGACGAGAGAGTCGTCCTTGTGTCTCGAGATTAAGTCTCCTCGTTGCTAACCATGCAACCCGTAAACATGCAAAATAGATAGGAAAACTAGTATATATAAATGTTGTGGGTTGTTGTGGAAGAAAAGAAAACGAGAACAGTAAATGCAAAGCTCACTAGTTGTTTGCGTGGAGCTAAGCATCCAAAAAAAAAAGAAATGAAGTAGGACAAGTATGTTGCATAGATATACATGTGATAGGTTATGTGAGAAGAAGGAAACACGAAACAAGTGGGTACAACCCACTGTTGGGCTGCGACAGAAATCAGGAAAAGGAAGAAAAGGTTAGTAGCCATGTGGGGTTTTATTGTATAAAATAATACATGTGATGATTCATAAAAAAAATTAACTTGTAAATTTTAGACAAAAAGAAGTATTGAAACATGCATGTTTTTAAGCCTTTGGGTCGTTCCATGCCGAGACTCAAACGAAATGGGTAAGCTCACTGACGAAACAGGATTTAATCAAAAGTTAGAAAACTATAAAAACAACGATTTTCGATGAATTAGGAGTAATAACGATGAAATAAATTTATAAACGAATTTAACACGGTTAATATAAATCCTTTGACGTTAAAAAAATTAAATGTTATTCAGGTTTAAAACAAGAAAAGACATAGGAGAAAAACGTGAAATTAGAGTGTAAAAGTTAATATTCGAGTAAATACTATTTGACAAGTTAAAAGATGCTAACGTGAAGATTTAAGGGTGAGAATGTGTAACTTACTTAACATGTAAAACAGAGGGACTAAAACTTGCTATTTAAACTATAAAGTATTAATGTGAGTAAATAAATTTTTAAATTATTAAACAATTCGAACGGACTAGGGGGATATGTAATTCTTACGAATTAAAAACGATACATAAGTATGAATAAACAGACGTCATAAAGACATATATAGACTTAGTAATTTACAATTAATACTTGTATTTCTCCGTAAGAATAATGCACATAGACTTATAAATATAAGTTACGACGAATGACTTTATCAACTTATGTATATATACTTATGAGTGTAAAGTCGTGTATCACCCCTAGGGCCAACGGTTTGAGAACATAAAACGTTATCTCATAAACGACAATGCCCTTTGACGACCCACTTGCATATTTCCTTTCATACATTAATTCTTTAGAATATAAACTCAGATTTATCATAATTACTTAGGTGTTGACTGAGTCATTATTCAACGTACATTGATCCATTATCAATTCCAGACGATTAACCTAACCGACAAGGTGAGTTTTCATAGCCCCTACTTTACTGTTTTAAATCATCTTTTGGGGTGAGAACATTGCTTATTTTTAACAGTTGAACACAAGTACATTTACTTACTATTGGGTCTAAGTCCCTACTCTTACCCACTTACCTATATTGCCCCATTTATCTTGAACCCGTTATTCTTGGTAATCGCAATTTAATGGATAATCTATCGATTGACAGCGCATGTATGTCTTGGACTGACATTAGTCAAGCAAACATAGTTCATTGAGCATTTACGGATGTCGCTGGTTTTGGACATCATCCATGGGCTTAACTATGAAGTACATGTTAAAACGCTCGTGACATGAGCTTCAAAATAGTAAATACTTTTTTCATTTGATATATAGGATTAAACAATATTACCACACTATGGTTATAAATCCTTGTGGTTCATTACTATTAACAAACAACACAACATATGAAACTCACCAACTTTATGTTGACATATAGCAATGTTTTCTCAGGTGTTCTATAATACGGATTATTGAGTCTGCATCGGTAGATTGTCAATGTAGCGGTCTATCTCTCGATCAAGTCTCTTCACGCCATGAGTCACAATCCCAAATCCAGTCTTCCGCTGCAGTGGAAATTTGAGGGGCGTGATTAGATTGATATCAAGCCCTTGGTTATATGAGAACTAGTTTGCCTTTTGTAACTCTAGACTATAACTGGCTTCGTAAGACATAATCAGAATAGCAATACCACTATCTAATACTATTCACTTCCAAGTCCACAACTATTTGTCACGAAATCATTAAATATTAAATTACCACTTGTCCTGTCATGGAAAACAATACTACGCATTAACATTCACCATCCATGGAATAACATACCTATGGATTACGTATTGTATCATCCTAGTGCAAGAGAAACCACGATGAAAACCTCACCAAGATAATTCCCCTAAGAAACCAATATCACACTACGAAGAATTCACTTACACAATATTATGGAGATTTTATCAGTAATTTTCATCTTTACTATCACTTTTATGAGATTACTTACATGAACACTTCGGTGATACATTGATACCTCTAAACATCCGCTCATCCTTCACTACACAAGGACTCTTTGTAGCAACCATTGTAAAATACCTATACTGCTATTCACTATGTCGGTATACCCTTAACAGTATTTCAAAGTATACAATAACCTACCAAAAAGCATATACCACTTGAATATACTAATAATTGGCGAATGTCACATCATCGGGAAACGAGGAAACAACAACTCATAATGAGACGATTAATGCAAAACTACCGCTGTAATATGTCAGAGACAAACAGTCGCAATTAGCAGTCACAAACTACAGGGATAGAAATTTCAAGACCATAAGGGTTTTACACAGCCCCTGAGTCCCCCAAAAAAGACTAATGTGACTCTACGATATACACCTATTGACCAGAATCCTACCACACTTTCCAGTCACCGGCTTAGGCCTTAACATGAGGATACCCCTAATACTTGCGAGTAAATTTCCCCAAACGAACAAGAAACATACCAATGCCTAAATCCAACACTCCTAGACATATCCTCGAGACATAGTATGCATAACCATTCAAAACGTGCAATACACCTTATCTTAAAAATAGATGACACTCATAAGTTAATCTTTACCCAAATATGGAATATAAGAAGAAGAAACCCTACTTTGTCGTATGCAGGGTGTATTCGAGAAATGTCTCAATCACTTTCCAGCAACGTACCTGACAACTCCCCGGAACAGGAAGCCGCCATGGGACATTCCATTCCAAGAAGACTCGACTCGCCAACCTCCTCATGCACTCCAATTACTAAACAGAGAGCTAACTTTGACCCCTGCTACAGGGCGTGAACACTCCCAAGAAATAAATAACCACAGTGTTCCTACACTAATATCACAAGCACCTGGACCATCTCGAAAGAGAAGTAGATCACCATCATCGCCATTTTTCCCAGATGCCATTACCTTCTCTGACGGTAAACCAGCATCTGAGACATCAGAACTCAACCCAGAAGATGTGACGGCAGACAAGAGAGACCTGAAGTAGAGTATTGACACACTCCTGCATGACACAAAGACAACGTATTTTCTGCTCACCGAATTGCAGGATTCTCTCGCAGCTGCAGAGAATTAGATCGCAATATTGCAAATAAGGGTAGCTGATGTCGAGGATAGACGCGCTGAGGATCATGAACAAATTCAGAAGATTCTAGCCCGCCTAGGCCTATAAGAAGACAAGCGAGACTCGCTATAACAATGAATCCAGCTTGCAGGAAACATCTAGGCAGAGAAATTAAATAAAATACTTTGTACTTTGCGTTCATGAAATAATAAATGAAATAACAATTCTGCCCTAAAAAGTTCCTGAGTACGTTTACCCAGTATAGGGGAAACCATATATTTGATAATTTTTGGAATCAAATGACAAGCATCGTAATGCGCCAATGAAATAACAATATCAAAATTACTGCTCAAATACAAAACAAGTATGCTCATTGATTTCCAACAAAACGAAGAAATACAATCATGTCTCAGTAACGAAAGGTAGGGAAACTATTTCTAATTGAACACATAAATTTAAAGGATCATTTCGAAGGACCCACACATTGTGCTTCAAACGAAAAACAGTAACCCTCACCAGATTCAATTCTTTCTTGCACTATTCGACATTTTGTCAGTCCGAAATTCTTTTCATTCACAATCAATGAGCGCCTTTTCAATGAAAATAGAAATACATAATGCGTTTAAAGGCTTACCAGGTAATAACCTCGAATCATACCAAGATGCGAGGTGGGGTACATAGCAATATATGATTATAACGGGAAGGGTGAAACAATAAAATACACCACGCGAAAACCTATTCAATCAGATCCATAATATTTATGTTCATAATACAACAAAATGCAAAATATATGAAATACAACAAAGATGTAAAAGGCTAAAACGACGGATACATCACCGCGTGAGAAGAAACACATCGGGTAGACCAGTAAAATAAGCGATGTGATGATTATGATCATAACGGGAGTAAAAATCTCGATTGGGAATCCCATGAGGATTGGTAATCGGCAGTTTCGAGGAAGAGGATGAGAAACGTGAAACCGTGAAGTGGGTGATAAATTAAGATGAGGAGTGAGTAAAGTGAAACTTGAAAGATATAGGAAAAAGGGGGCGGCGTAGTGGGTAGGAGTTGTGGGGAATATCGATTTAAAATATTTAGGATGGACATAGTCATGTCTAGCAAGAGCGATCACAACCAAACCCTAAACTTCCAACAAAAGCAATTATTCGAAATAACTTATACGCTGAGATAATAATTTTACACATAGATAATACACACCATCATATGAAACGATATACACGTAGTAAGATAAACACATAAGGTGAACATAAACTTTCAGAGGACCACATGAGTGGTAGAAAGTAGCAAGGGAATAATAAACCACAAATCAACATATAACATAACATCATTCATCAGGTGTTTGGGAGACACGACAATTTATATACATCACGAGTCTCTATACCAACTACGCTTACAATCACAAACAAATAACTAAAGGAAAAGGGGATGTCAATGTAAACCTAAGGTATACATAGCCTGATCAACTATGTATAAGTTAGGTCGACAGAGATATGCTCAATAGTACTCGAAGTAATAGCGAAAGTTTGAGCGCATACATATTTTACTCATTCATCACATCAAAGACAACACTCAAGGAAACTATGAAAGTCTACGATTCATCAAGAATACATCATGAGAATTCAATCATACATAAGCGAAACAAAGTTAAAGATGAAACGTTCGATAGTTCTTTCTGGAGGATTCAGCATAAGATTAAGTAAAACGCTCAAGAACAAAATGGTAAAATGACCCGCTAGCCTACCGGCAAAAGCTACTTCTTCCAGAAAACTTCCACGCCAATCGCCACAATAATGAGTGGCACAATAAGCCCTAGTATTACAATGATGTACTGGTGATCTTCTTCCTGTGGAACACTCGCCAAATAACAACCAACCACCACAACGAACACAACCGCAATCAAGGGAACGAGATACGACATTTTAATTTAAGGACGGATGAGAATTTAAGCAAAGAAACTTATTTTACGTTTTGACAAATTCAAGAAATTGCAAGTTATATAGGGTGGAGGTAACGGTTCGCCACATTCTAGCCGTTGGAGCCCCACTTGCCACTTTTGTCCTTTTCTTAACCCATGCCACGAATAAGACGCTTAAATTCAGGGCAAAAGTTTTCGACTTGAAAGGACTGCGACACCCCATAAAAATTTAAATCTTATTTCAAACCCTTAAGGTAAAATCAATCACCGAAAAAGTTTCAAATTGTTAAGATAATTACTTTGGGGAAGAGTTTACAAATTAATAACACTATCCCTAAATCACTTTATAATACTGTAGAGGGACAACAATCATGTTCACTCAATTATTCAATTCAGAATTATCACGCAAACACTTTAAAATACTAGGTGGAGACAGTAGTCATAGTCACTCAATTGTTCCATTCAAGATGAATCATGGCAAGGCAACAGTCACGAAGCAAACATTTTTTTGATACTACAGAGATCAAATGCATTCATTTGAACTTACTAGGTTACTAACATGATAACCGTTGGTTTGCGAAAGTGGAAATACAAGTACATAGTTTAAGGCAACAATGTTTTATTCAGAGTAGTACAACAACATGGTTACAGCAATCCTTAGACCATTAATCCGATGATTCACATTCTGAGTCGTACCTCACTACCCCAAATTCTAAAAAGAATGCATCATTCTCGGCTTGTTCTTGCCTAATTTTCTCCTCTTGCGCCTTTTTATTCATGGCCTCTTCTTCCAACATTTCTTTTAAAGCTTCTTCATCCATACGAAGTTGATGTAAGTCTTTCTCGGTAAGGGGGCAATTAGCCTGAGATGACGAACAGCCTATACCTCCGTGTGTACGGTCGGCCTGAGATGACGAACAGCCTATACCTCCGTGTGTACGGCCGGAGTATTTTTCCTGAAACCAAGCCAACTTAGCATCCATTTGTTTCTCTAGTTGTGCCGCCTTTCCATACATAGAAAGATGCAGCTTGCGATCCTTTTCAGAACTTTCTTTTAAAAACGTGCAAATCAAAGCACGACTCTCTTGAGAAATGTCGTTGCATTTCTCATAAGCTTTTCTAAGATCGTCCCTGACGGCGCATGAATCTTCAAACTGAAAAGCCAAATTCAAAAGCACATCCTGACGACCCTTATCTTCGTTAAAGCTTCGACTTCGGAATCAGTATGAGGAAGCGCACAGGCCATTGAAGTGTTTTGTAGTAGGATTTAAGTTTGAGAATTTGAGAGGGATGAGGTGGTATTTATAAGACAAAAGGGGAAAAAGGGAAATAATTGAAAATTTCGTCGTTACTTCAACGGATACATTCCCAACATTTTGTCGTATCGGCTCGTCCCAATGACGACACATTCATTCGGGATATGTAAGGGTCAGTTTAAGAACGAATACCCTCACACGTTCGCAAATCCACAATCTCCTACAACGTCTTGATTTCGTGGACGAAATCTTCTAACCTGGGGAGGCTGTGGCACCCCGTAAGAAAATTTAATTTCCTTTTCGTTAAGTAAAAGTCATGTACTGCAAGTTTACGAATTCACCGTTAATTTCAACAAGAGGTCATTTTATGATCGTCAATGCATTACTTTTGTTCATGGAAAGTTTAATTAGCACACGAATATCACCACTATTACTCTTGTGTCTAAGAGGATATTTTAGAACTTGTAGCGATAAAACAATATTTTTTTTTTCAATTTTCAAACGAAGTCATTTACTTATATTATTTTCATGAAACCATCTACGTTCGATAACCATGCAACTCTTTAAGAGAATTCAAAAGAAATTTACACTTAAGAATACATATAAAGATATATGCACATGCATATATATAAAACCAACACATAATAATGGCAAAACATCCATCATCACAAAGCCTTACACACTACCCTACCCATTTTCTTATTTTAAATATCTCCATCACATGATACGTCTTATAACCTGATGTAATTTCAAATGAAAGAAACAAGAAATAATAGAGATTCCTTAATAGTATTAGAAACAGGGTAATGATGATAACAGTATTAGAAAGTTACACTATGGTTCAATAGTAGTATAGAGTCATTCCACATGCAACCCTTCAGTAACCAACCAAAGACTTCGAGTATAAATCAAGAACCATGCATGAACAAATGTATCACAAATCAGAAAAAGCAATTATACGGTTCAAGTTCAAGTTTCATTGAGTACAAGAACTAAGTGGGCGCCGGGCTTAAAGGGTAATATTAACCAAGGGTTGGTTCGAGCTTCCGTGCTACCGCCGTCTTTCCGCATTGACTAGCAAAGCTTGGACCTCCGTAAGTCATTCTTGTAGCACCATATTTATCATATACATAACTTTCAGTGTGTAGTAACACATGACATGCATGATACGACCCATGCATGGTCCTTGTGAGCATACGCATATCAAACTTTTGTCATGCTACACATGAAACATGATACGTAAACATTCGACCTACCATGAACTAGTATCAAGTATATCGATATTGAAAAGCTACACAACAACTTGGACTAGCAAAACTCGACACTTATACTCGGTTTGAAACGTTGGCACTAGGGACGAGTAAGACTAAGGCATACATGTTAAATGCTTGTATTGTGACCAAGACCAAGCCCTACCGTGACCACTAATGCGACGAGTGACGAGGGGCCATTACCTCAAAGTGCCTCGTCATTAGCTGCACCACAGCGGGCAAGGTGGCTGCTCCACGGGTAGCAACCCACCCCGAACCTTTTCAAGCCACTCATGCGTGCGAGACAGTTGGCTTGCTGCCACTGTTGCTGCCGCAAGGTGGTGGTGGCGAAGGCTGGTGGTTTCGTACCAAACGGCTGCTGCCTTTATAATCTTCAACGCACCCTTTTTGGTGCTAATACGTCCGACCCACCAACGCACCACTTGGTGCTGTCGAGCTCAAACGACGGACGCACCCTTTTATGGTGCGGCCGTACTCGACGCCAACTTGTATCGTATCGCCCACCAACGAGCCATGGCAAGTTGCTACTGCTGTTGCAGCCATGCGTTCCTCAAGGGACGAGAGAGTCGTCTTTGTGTCTCGAGATTAAGTCTCCTCGTTGCTAACCATGCAACCCGTAAACATGCAAAATAGATAGGAAAACTAGTATATATAAATGTTGTGGGTTGCTGTGGAAGAAAAGAAAACGAGAACAGTGAGTGCAAAGGCTCACTGTTGTTGCGTGTGCTGAGCAGCCAAAAAGAAAAAGAAATGAAGTAGGACAAGTATGTTGCATAGATATACATGTGATAGGTTATGTGAGAAGAAGGAAACACGAAACAAGTGGGTACAACCCACTGTTGGGCTGCGACAGAAATCAAAAAAAGGAAGAAAAGGTTAGTAGCCATGTGGGGTTTTATTGTATAAAATAATACATGTGATGATTCATAAAAATTTAACTTGTAAATTTTAGACAAAAAGAAGTATGGAAACATGCATGTTTTTAAGCCTTTGGGTCGTTCCATGCCGAGACTCAAACGAAATGGGTAAGCTCACTGACGAAACGGGATTTAATCAAAAGTTAGAAAACTATAAAAACAACGATTTTCGATGAATTAGGAGTAATAACGACGAAATTAATTTATAAACGAATTTAACACGGTTAATATAAATCCTTTGACGCTAAAATATTTAAAAGTTTATTCGGGTTTAAAACATAAAAGTCATAGGAGGAAAAACGTGGAAATTAGAGTGTAAAAAGTTAAATATTCGATAAATACTATTTTGAAAAGTTAAAAGTGCTAACGTGAAGATTTAAGGGTTGAATGTGTAACTTCCTTAACCTGTAAAACAGAGGGGCTAAACTTGCTATTTTAAAACTTAAGAGTATTAAATGTGAGTAAATAATTTTTAAAAATTATTTAAACAAGTCGAACGGACCGGGATATGTAATTCTACGAATTAATTAACGACATCAGTATGAATAAACAGACGTCATAAAGACATATATAGACTTAGTAATTTACAATTAATACTTGTATTCTCCTAAGATATAAATCGCATGAGCTTATAAATATAAGTTACGACGAATGACTTTATCAACTTATGTATATATACTTATGAGTGTAAAGTCGTGTATCACCCCTAGGGCCAACGGTTTGAGAACATAAAACGTTATCTCATAAACGACAATGCCCTTTGACGACCCACTTGCATATTTCCTTTCATACATTAATTCTTTAGAATATAAACTCAGATTTACCATAATTACTAAGGTTTCTGACTGAGTCACTACTTGAGTGCATGATTAATATCAAGTTACATGTGTTTACTGACAAGTGAGTTTTCCCATAGCCCTACTTTACTGTTTTTAAATAATTCTTTTGAGTGATCGAGATCAATTGCTTATTTTTAACAGTTGAACACAAGTACATTTACTAATTTACTATTGGGTCTAAGTCCCTATTTAACCCAACTTGCTATATTGCCCAATTTATCATGAATCGTTAATTACTTGTAAGCGTGAATTGTTTTTGGATTAGATTATCAGGTTTGAATCCCTGTTTCGTCTTGGACTGACATTAGTCAAGCAAACACGTTTTCAATTTGAGTCATGTTTCGGATGTCATGGGTTGGAAATCTGCTATGGGCTATATCTATGACGTATACATTGTTAACGTTTCGGTGTTCTTAGTGCTTAGACAATTGTAAATACTTTTCGTGTTTTTATAGATTACTATAGTTTCAAGCTTATGGTTATATAATATTGTGGTTCTTCACCTATTTCAATCGACAAATAAACCTATGAACTCACCAACTTTATGTTGACACTTTAGCAATTTTTTCTCAGGTGTTCTATGTTACGGAATATATGGAGTCTGCGTTGGTATTTTGGCATGTAGAGGTCTATCTCTCGTATTAAGTCCTCTTCACGCCATGAAGTCACAATCCCAAATCCAGTCTTCCGCTGCAGTGAATTTGGGGGTGTGACAATTTTCTCTACTCATCTTTAGGCGTAATTTTTAATGATAACATATTTATGTTAGTTTAAGTTAATAGAGTTTAATCTTCCATAAAAGGGGATGAGATCATTGTTAGTATCGAAGTTCATTATTATGGCTCTTTACCAGTCTTAATATGAATGAAATGTTTTGGTTGTTGTTTAATTTGGCTCTTTGTATGTAACAAATGATATATCGTAAGCGTCTTTTTCTGTTTCATGTTAACTTTTGTGTTCAGGGTTGTCCAAATATATTAGGCGGATATATTATATGCAACGACAAGCAAAAGATATGTGCAGGCATATTTGCTTTAGTTATTAGGTTTATTGACAAATGTCCAGCTACTGTCTGATTTCTTACTGCATTACTTCTTCTTAATCGACCAGGATGTGCAGTTCAGTAAGTTTGAAGTCGAATAAGGTCTCAGTCAGGCTTTATTGCATCAAAAATATAAGAGATAGAAAAAGTAGTGACATCTAGTTGACGAATGGTATTTTAAATGCTACAACCATGTTCATTTATATTTGTTAATATGTTACTTTTATCCTACTAATTTAATCCATTACACAACACTAATCTTTACCAATAAGCTAGAAAATAAGAAGAAAACTTAGAGAGAGAAACAAAAGTGGAATATTAGATTAGAGAAAAGAGTGGTGAGTTATAAGTGAAAATGAAAATGTAATCTACACCCTCTCCTTGTGTGGAGAGGGTTCTATTAATACCTATGCCTTGCTAGCTTGACACTTGGGCTTTCTAAATGGGTCGGGCTTGGTTTAACTTGGGCTTTGAGCCCGAAACACAAACAATATTAGTTTACAATCCAAGCCCGTTGAACCCGACTAGCCTATTACAATACAAGACCTAGTTTGACTTTCTAAGAACGATAACATTCTTGTTTGAATTAATATAATTAAGGCTAACAATCTCCCCCAATGTTGAGGTCTCTTTCTTTAAACTCCTCCGTACCACCGATGACATTCTTATAGGAGTTTGTTTTGTTTTATCATTGTCTCCCCTAACGTTGAAGATATGACTTCTGACATTTATGCTTTGCCTTGTTCTGGTCGTGTCTTATTTGTAACGGCTTTGTTCATTCATGCTTTGTGATCTTGATTTTGAGCTTTTATCTTTTGACTTTGAGTTCTTGAGATCGTTATCTTGCATCATCTCCTTGACTTGAATCATCTTGATTTGACTTACTTGATCAACTTGTGCTCTTGACCAACATGCTCATACTTGTTACATTCCTAACAATCTTCCTAAAATACGATTCTTTATTTGACTTTGGGGCTCGTTGATGGTGGGGAAGTTTAGATTCAACTATCTTGATGTTGAACGATTGACTTTGAAAGCTTGGGTATGAGCATGTGGTTTATGAATCTGACTTTGTTGGAATGAGGCTGCAACACCATCGTCTAAACCTGAAATAAGACAATTAGCAATAAAAGATGAATATATCTTTGTCATTTATCTTGACTTCGGTGGCATTTTCCTCTGGTTTCCTATTTTATAGTATAAATACTATACCTGTGATCAGGTAGGTTCAAAGAATCTCCTTGATAGGGTTTCCAGCTCAAAGTATAGGATCTTCTAACACAGATGTATTAGATTCTCCATGCTTGCTAGTTCTCATTACCAGAATGTCTCAAAGTAGACAACACGGTAAGAGTGAATCAGATAGTTACTATCTGTCTAATTAAGTCATCAATTCATTTACTAGACCAAAATTGATATCCAGTTATCACAAGCTTGATTCATATAGAATCTTGCAAGTCACCTACCAAGAGCTTGTTTGATGTTGGCTTAAGCAGGATTTCCATCTTCACTGTGAATACTTAAGCATCACTCGGATGTTCTGGCAAGATCTCAAGGATAATGCGTAGGACTCTGTGTTACAATTTGTGAACTTTATGGTGTTCAAAAAGTGTATTTTGACATTGTGTTCTAATGACATTTATAATTTGATCTCTTCTTGGTTCTAGACTCGATTTGTGTACTTTTGGTTTTAGTAATTAAAGGCTGGAGCAGACTACCACTATTCAATATTAACAATCTTGGAGTGAGATG
>BQNB010034533.1:16519-51542 GCA_026074375.1 Tanacetum coccineum
TCTATTCCTGCACAACTCACCAGGAGATCGAAGTGACATGCTTAGGAGAATGTCCACTAACTTTGTAACACTATAAGACTCACTACAAGAAATAGAATAAGTAGCACATGTGGGAAGGCTTTGGCGAGGACACAGTGTCCTCGCTAAAGCCGCTAAACGACAACAAATTTGATTTCCAGACTTTGACTTTGTCAATAAGCCAAGAAAATTTTACCAACACTTTTGGCGAGGACATGTTGTCAGTAAGTTGTGTGAGTCCCACGTCATCGTCGGTAAAACACAAAATTGTCCTGATAATACTTTTAGCGACGAACCTTTGGCGGGGGACGTTTAACGATCGCCAAAAGCCCCAACTAATCTTCGCCAATGGGCCGGGCCAATTGATGCAGAGTCTTTTCTTTTTCAAAAGCAAATGAGACGGTGCAATACTAACATGAATGTTTAGAATCGTGAATTGAAAACAGAAGAAAAATACTTATGATTGAGTATTTAAAAGGGTTTAAGCCCTACAATACCAACGAACTTTTTCAAATTTATCGATTTGGTACGTGAACTTTTTTGTTCCACTTAATGTAACATACTTTCATGTTTTGTGTCGATTTGCACCAACCTTTACAGGCTACCGAGAAAAAAGTTATAAAACCGGAAAAAGCCTACTTGGCATATTTAATACTTGGGTTTAAGTCGTACAATACGAACGAACTTTTTCAAATTTATCGATTTGGTACGTGAACTTTATACTAACGGTCGTTTATATTTTTTTCTAATTATTTTTTAAATTTATACACGTTTTTATACACACATTTTCATACACACGTTTTTATACACACATTTATATACACATTTGTATACACGTTTTTATACACACATTTTTATAAAAATGTTTATAGAAACGTGTATAAAAATGTGTATAAAAACGTGTGTATAAAAACATATGCATAAAAATGTGTGTATAAAAACGTATATAAAAATGTGTGCAGAAAAACGTGTATAAAAATGTGTGTATATTTGTGTAAAACTTTTATATACATGACATGTTTTTGTGTAAAACTTTTGTGGTTTTAGCATGATTTATCTAGAATTAATACTTACTTTACTTTTTTAGCAGCAGCGGATGTGGTTGTTTCTAATGAAACCCTAGATTCAATTCCAAGAATAACAGTGAATAATTGCAAGATAATAAATGAATTAAATACTTACGGGGTCTTCGTGTTTCGATTCCTCATCTTTCTCATTAGGATAAATCTGTTAAGAGAAAATAAGTGAATAATAAATATATATATGAAAAAATAACTATTGAAATAGAATTAATACTTACTTTTCTTTTTTAGTAACAGCGGATGTGGATGTGGTTGCTTCTGATAAAACCCTAGATAGATTCAATTCGAATAACAACAGTGAATAAGAACAATTGTACGTAATAAATAAAACACGTACTATTGACATAGAATTAGTTGAATACTTACGCCTTTGTGTTTCGATTCCTCATCTTTCTCAATACAATTAATTATTACAGTATTTGATAGAAAGAGAGATAAACGCCGGTTGCGGAGGAGGGCTTTTTCTTAACAACAGTCGTTACTTTGGTCCATTCCACCAACGCCTAAAGCTTTATTACCCGACACGTGCACACAAGCAGGTCTTTGAGGGTGTTTGGCAAGATTATGTGTTTTTTTTAAGTAGTTGCTGATTCGAGATACAATTGGACACTATGCAAGCTTCAAACTTTCGTTTTAAAGGATAAATCTCACTCCTGCTTCTATTTATTTCGCCTCTGAAGGTCCATGGTGAGACTCGAAACTTAGACCTCTCCAAAAATACCTTTCCAAAATTACCTTGGCAAGATTATGTGTTACTGTTGAGTTTATGTTTATGTTATATAGGCTGCTTATATATCATAAGCTACTTGGGTTTTCGACTCTATATTGCGAGCCGACCAATCCTAAAGGGACTATCCTTTTTTATAGCCCATAATGGGCGCATGTGAACTTCCGTGGCCAATGAGAGAGATAATATGAATGTTAGATTTAGGTAAAATGAGGGTAAAGTTGTAATTTGTATTGATATATGTTATATAAGCTCAAACACTCATAAAAAAAATTCACAGTTTTGTGGCATACCAAAACACCCACATATAAACTCATAAGCCCACTTATATTAGCCGAAACAAATTGAAACGCCATGTTCCATACTCGAAATTTGATCAAAAATCAAAAACTTTTTGCGAAAATGCATGACCGGAAATGACCTTGTGTCATTCCTTAATATACTTTATAAAATACATTTCATTTAAACCCTTGAAAGTTTAATTATCATAAAGTAGACTCTATAAGCTTTCCAACGATATAAAGAACCCATTCTAACTTTTTACGGTTTGGTTTTTACGGCAAAAACAAAATTGAACAACACCCTAATCTGACATTTTAGTTACGCTGTAACCTCGATTTCCACCTATCTCATTTTCTTCCCCCCCCACATAATTCCTCCCCCCCCCCTCGCAAACCACAACCACTCTGTTACCACCCCCCCCCCTTCGTCCCCCCTCAATACTTGATTCCCCACCTCCCTCCCCATCCTCCTCCTCCACCTTCATTCCAATTTCCCCTTCCCCACTTTCCATTCCCCTACACCATTTCTCCCATTTCCATTGGGGGGGTCCGCGCTTTCGCCCCCTTCCCCCGGTCCCTGGTCCGCAGCCCATTCATCCGCTACGATTTCTTCCCGGCCATTTCGAGTTGCTCACGTATCCCCCCCGAGCCCCGTTCCGCACCCCCCGTTCACAGATTTCGAGTTGCGCCCGGCCTGGCGGGGCCGGGTTCGGGGGGCGGGCGCCGGGGGGGTTGCGGGCGGGGGGGTGGGGGTTCTGGGGGTTTTGGCGTGGAGGGGGGATTGCCGTAGGGGGGGGGGTTATTGTTGTGGGTTTTTCGCGACAGTTTGCGGAGGTGGTTGGGGCACAAGATTGAATCTATAATCTGTGATATGGTAGCGGCATCTTTTGAATTGTTAATGACTTCAATTATACTCTCGTCTTTTCGTTTACGTTCGTCATCGTTGTTGTATTCACGTTCAGCGTAAACATATAATATTCACTTTATGTTCGGCGTGAACAAAACGATTACGACGAAACAAAAGACCATTTTAATTATGCAGAATACCCCTTTTTGCTCAAAACTCGACTACATTGACCCGAAACTTCATAAGACCTTCCAGAAATTATTAACATACACAAGACATCATTTTCCATAACATACTTGGTCTAAATGACCCAAAAACATCCACTTTACGGGGTTACCAAACACCCCGTTTTGACCTATTTCACTTTAAACACTCTAATGACATACATAACCATTGTTCCTTTTATAAAGACCTAGACTTTAACACATTAACAAGACATTTACAAATTGACTTATGACACTTTGGGGGTTCAACCTTGTCACGATCTCGCCATCTAACACTTACTTCACGCGCATTCACTAAGTGCATCCAAATCTCCAAGCTTTCAAACTATATGCCTTATTCCAAGGCCTTACCTTCTTCTCATGGAATCTACAAAACATTTAAACAACTAAACCGTAAGCATTACGCTTAGTAAGTAATAGACATACAAGTCATTATATTTCATTTAACACATTCACATCACAACTCTTAACACATCAAGCATTCATATGCATATAAACATATATACCTTTCTAGTTTACAACATTACTAATCACATTCATCTCCGGAACATATATCATGAAAGACATATCAACAAGGATTTACTCAATTAGCCAAATCATCACCAGTCTCCTCTTCTTAATCAAACACGCTAGTCTTAATCTTCTTACAACCTTAGCACATAATACATAACACAAACATGATAAACTTAATATAACTTCTTGTAAGTCAATTACTTACCTTGAATCCAAGCTAGAAACATCAATAACACCATCAACATCAATCCTTGATTTCCTATTCAATTATCATTACAAATTACTTATCATTATATAAACATAATATCATCATCAAGGGTTTACACAACCCGTAATTCTTATCCTTTACTATTTCTAATCATCATATGATCATATATTGATCATATGATGAAAACCCCCAAATTACTAATTTTATTCAATAATACATGTCACATAATTACAACAATCTCATTAATTTACTTGAAAACACTTTTTACCCAAAACTCCTAAATTAGGTACATAAACCCTAACTCCTAAATTATCAATTCAGCTCAATAGAAGGTTACTTACTTGAGTAGGATCACTGGTATAAACTTATTTATTGATTTGGAACCTCAATTCACCTTCAATTCATCCCTAGCAATTTCTCATCTTTTCCCTCTCTTTTCTTTCTCCCTGGGTCGACATATACCAGACAACACCAACACTTTTTAGATTTCATTAGAAACTTGGGGGTTTCTAGACATTTATTAGGTACAACTTTGGCCATTTGGCAATCTGAGTCTCTTAAGTTCCTTTCTTCCATATTTAGCCACATTAACTTATGTAATACAATTACCATTTGACAACTTAAGTCCTTTAAGTCTATTTCTTCCTAGTTGAGACACATGGTATTTTATAAAACCATTTACATAATATTTATACTTATAGTTTGACTATCGGGTTGACTAACCAATTACATAAAGTCCTCCAACTTATAAAAGTCATAGTCAAAATCATTCTATGGCATTATCGTAAATAATTACTTAAAAAATGGTTTTGGGGTGTTGCAAATCTATCCTCCTTATTTAGATTTCGTCCTTAAAATCTCTTCGTCTAATATTAACCAAAACTTGGTCACATTGACATCCCTTTACATCTTAGCATTCTCAAACATATACTTAACTAGTTGCATCAACCTACGTGGTTTTTTTGCAACTCTAGCCATGTCATTTATACCTCTAATTTTCCTTAACCCGTTACTTCACGATTATTTCTATCTCATTTGCACTTTTCTTAATGACAAATGTCGTATAGGTGGCATTCACAATTTCCTATTCTATCATTCTAGTAAAGTTTTCTCTATATCGATACGTTCCTATTCATTTCTTTTCTAGATTTTCATCAAAAACTACATATCACTTGAGAAACTTAATACTTTTGGCTTTATAAATTCAAACTTATATCCTTCGACCTATACTCCTAACGTCTAAAACTTACTTTCTCCTAAGGTCTCTAGTAAAAGTCACACTTAAATTCTTATTTCACCTATCTTATTTCCTATGACGTCTAACTAATCTTAAACTTCCATTTTCTACTTCCTTAATTCCTCTCATGCTATGCCGAGAACACATAAGTCCACTCGTCCATACTCTTTTATTTACATTGAGAAGCGTCCCAATCAATGCAAATAAGAAAGTACAAACTCATGATTCGGTGATTCACAATTTTTTTATTTAAATAAAGAGGTGTCCCAATCCATTTAAATAAGGAGATCGTGAATCATCCTACTTACACACTTCCGACATAACCCTCGAACCCACTTAAGTTTTCATTACTTTCCATTAATCATATATTAATAACTCATTCATTTTTATTATTATCTTTTGTAGTCTTGGATCCAATCTCCTAAACTTTTTCCCAAAGGAAGCTTGGCTTTCTCCCCGTAAGGATTCGCCTATTATTCATACCCTTGTGGTATTACCAACCTTGCCTTGGTCTTTACATTTCATCATTTGGCTTTCTCCCCGTAGGGATTTGCCCATTATCGATACCCTTATGGTATCACCAACCTTTACTGAGCATTGGACCCAAGCTATATTTAATTTATCTTTCTTTACTCTTTTCATCATCTACATACCTTTCTAATCATATACTCTTTCATTTTCATTTTTTATTTCCTTGCGCAACTTTAACTCACACTTTATCTTCTTTCATTTTCTTACACAAGATTCAATGATTATTGTCATTCTCTTGTACTTCATATACATATGCATTTTTTGTCTTCTTGTCAACTTCTCGATGAGTTCATGATCAAATTTTATACCAATATATCCTTTATTTCAATAAACTCTTTCATGTATATAAATCCCTCATTCTTTATCATTCATTCATTTTGTTTACTTTAAGATACACTCGTTTATCCATTTTACTTATCATACATCTCTTAGACATATATCTAGCATAGCATATATCTCACATTATATAAACATACATTCTTACATTTAACATTTAATTTCATTACATAATAATTTTCACATAAGCAACATTTTCATAACTTAAAAATTTACATATTTACTTAGCCCATACTTCTCATATTATCATATCATCTCACATTCATATAACATTTAGGCATATAAGTAACTTTCATATACTTGCATCACATATTTACATCAACATTTTTGATTAAAACTTTCCTAATAAGCATTTAACATCCTAATCAAATCAAAGTCGTATAATCAATGACCAATACTCATTGCATAATCATTAATATGTCTAAGTATCTTTATTTTATTTGTCGCAAGCACTTAACTACCTTATAACTAAGGCATTCGTATTATTCGTTACTTAAACTTACGGAATACGCATCAACAAGTGGTGTAAGTTTAGGTAACCTATAGTGGAAACCTACTTCTCTTAGACCGAAGCTCTGATACCAAGTTGAAACGCACGTTCAGACTCGACATTTGACCAAAAATAAAAAACTTTTACGAAAACGCATGACCGGATATGACCTTGTGTTGTTCCTTAATGTACTTTATAAAATACATTTAATTTAAACCCTTGAAAGTTTCATTATCATAAAGTAGACTCTATAAATTTTCCAACGATATAAAGAACTCATTCTAACTCTTTACGGTTTGGTTTTTGCAAAAATAAAATTGACAAAAACCTTATGTGACATGAGGTTACGCCGTAACCACTATGGCTACGCTGTAATACCATTTCACCCTTTTTGTTACGACCTAACAAAAAGATTACGACGAAACAGAAGACCATTTTAAGTATGCAGAATACCCCTTTTTTCCCGAAACTCGACTACATTGATCTGAAACTTCATAAGACCTTCCAGAAATTATTAACATACATAAGACATCATTTTCCATAACATACTTGGTCTAAATGATCCAAAACATCCACTTTACGGGGTTACAAACACCCTGTTTTGACCTATTTCACTTTAAACACTCTAATGACATACATAACCATTGTTCCTTTTATGAAGACCTAGACCTTAACACATTAACAAGACATTTACAAATTGAGTTATGACACTTTAGGGGTTTAACCTTGTCATGAGCTCGGCATCTAACACTTACTTCACGCGCGTTCACTAAGTACATCCAAATCTCCAAGCTTTCAAGCTATATGCCTAAGGCCTAACCTTCTTCTCATCAAACCGCTATCTCAAAAAAAGGCCGTTTAAAAACCGCCGTTTTTCATTCTAGTTTCATCTTCACCACCCCAACTTTTGTTCAAACCTACTACACCATTTACAAATGTTTAAACCCTAATGTATTCTATTCATAAGCATTCATAAACACATTTTTATAACACTCAAAAAAAACCCTAATTCAAAAGTCAGAAACCCTAGACCCGAATCAAAATAGTAAATCATGAACCCCGTTTCTTGGTTTTTTTAATTTATCCAACATAACCTCAAACCAACACTCAAATAAGTTTGTAATAGAACTTAAATTTACAACATTAAAAATCAAATCCCTATCATCATTTCATCATTTCAACAACAATATTCAAGAATTAAAACCCAAAAAACCCAATCTAGTTTTAACCCTAAAACCAAAAACTAGGCCTCCTAGTTCTATGATTTCGGAACAGGTCTATAAAAACATAGGATGCCGATAAATATCGAAAGGACTGTATATTAATTTGAAAACACTAGGTGTAGCCAATGTCTAGTGATCATATTTGGCCGGTGGAATCAACCCGATCCTCCGTCGATGAATTATTTATAGCCGAAATGGCAAAGTGTAGCAAATTCCACCGACACCCGGTTTAGTAATGTCTATAATCTCTAATTTTTCTATAGTAAACCCCAAAAAAAAGTAAAAATGTAAACGTTTGTAGAGGACTCAAAATATATAACAATGCTCGGTGGTTTGGATGTTCAAAACGTAATAACGGTTTATAAATGGCAACCATTTTACCCGAGACTGGATGTATGGGCAGTCCAAAAACAGCCATTTATAAACAAACCAAACACCGCCTAAAACGACTAGAATACCACCTCCACCTTTGGCATTCCAAGCCTTCTTTTACACCATCCCCTAGGCCTCTCCATATCACCCCCTATGGGTGTCCAAACTCTTGGGTTATCAAAGTTTCCTGCCTCGTAAGTGTTGCTAACAAACTAACTATAAATAGAGCACAAATTACTTCTTTCTAAACTCATACCCCCACGTTCTTCTTTCTATAACCCAATTGAGCAAACATTCTCTGCTCCATATGATCCTATGATCATATAAGAAGAACAATCAATGTACAGCCTCGTTGGGGATAAACGACCCGGGAACACTCTATACTACTTCTCGGTTTTATTGCTCTTGTTGATTTTTAGACTTATATATATTATATATATTTTATTGTATATTATATATATATAGTGTGAAAGTCACCAATCAATGGACATCCACCATATCAACAAATCCATAAGGGTCCTCCATCGCTATGGTAGGTCTATCCTGCCTAGCAGCGCCGGCTGCTAAACTCTCCCTGACCTCACGACTAGGGGTGGGAGAAGCAAAATGCACCCTCTTCCGAAGAGGTAAACAACTCTCGGGAATCTCAATATGAGTAGGGCTATTGGGTGGTGGTGATGGTATATGTGGTAATGGAGATGATAGTGGAGTAAGTGGTGATGGTGGTGGGGTGGTTAAGGCAAGAAGTCTCTTGACCTCTTCCCTAGGAGGAAGTGATATGGATGGCTCATCCCGGATAGATATCCTGGCGGTCATACGGTGTACAGGTGGGACAGAGTCAGCCGGAGCTGGGTGCTCCTCCTCCTCCTCCTCCTCATCCTCGTCCTCATCCTCATCATCGGCATCATCTCCGAAAGGCTCCTCCTCCTCCTCATCATCATCCCTATCAGCAGGGTAATCAGCTGGATCCTCCTCGGGATCCTCATCGTCCTCCTCCGGCTCCTCCTCCGAATCAGATTCAGGAACATATCCTGGTGAATTTGCAGTGGGTGAGGCAGCAGCAGGTAGTGGCTGCTCCTCGGCCGGGAGTATCTCATCCTCCTGTGGTATGTACTCAGGGTACATCGGCTCAGGAACAAAGTCCAGTGGGGGAGGTGACTGCGGCTCCTCGGGGCCAGGTATGTAGTCAGGCGATGGTGGAACCTTAGGAACCCATAAGCAGCCATTATTCGCATATGGGTTCCTCTGGCATAATAGAGGTCCATCGACTCCTGTTGAACCTAAGTCCAGAATCGTCCTCGGATACTGATTTGTAAGGAACGTAGAATGTTCAAAAATCTGACATGATAATATTTGAAATCAAAATTAGATTATATAAGTATGCTAATATAAGACTCTTATATAATATACATTTATATTATAACATGTATATCAATCATGCATGCATCGAGCCTAACCGACTAATGCACAATTAGTGTATGAAACCGTTAGATCAAAATGAGCACACGGATTGCCAGTGTGGCAATCCATGGTTTGATCCCTCTCTTGTGCTTCTTTTTGCCTTGTTTAAGTGTAATTTTGTCATTTTGAGTGTGTTTGTTTTATGCCCGCTTTCATGCCTTGAGACAATTGAACCTAAGATAGAAACTTAGTGATGACGTTTTTGTATAGCTTGAGTAGTCCACATGATAGCACTCGAATCTTAATTGCCACGATGGATGAGCTTGAGAGTGGGTTTTTTTAACCCTTTTATTTGAGTAGGGTAAATACTTTGGGCACGATGATGAATAGTAATAATGAACTCGCGCTTTTTTTATCTTTTTAAATGTTTAACTAAGTTGACCGAGGGAGATGGGCTTTGACTTTTGGGCTTGGGTAATTTTTTTAAAAGGAAATGGATCATGGTGAGTGTAACACCCCCAAATAGGGTCGCAGCGGAATAAGGGTCCGAGGCGTGTTACTTCTCAGATCAACAACACAAGATAATATAAGAACGACCAAAAAGTCTCGTTTAACGTTTACGGTTTAAGAGAAAACGCGTAAAACCCTAAAAATAAATTGTGCATTACATAATGTCGTACGATGACCTAAAACACGAGGTATTATAGGTATACCCATGCTTGGGGTAGCCAAACGCACTATATTTGTTCTAATAAGTAACCTTGGCAAGTTACCTTTTCCACGGGGACATCTGTCCCTAACCAATATCACTACGGTGATTTCCCTGTTAATGTATTGATGTCTTAAGCTTAGATACAATAATAATGTTACCCTGATTTTCCATGAAAATTGTATTCGTTACAATTATTACCATTATAATGACTTGCATTCAACCATATGATAATATTCAAACTGTTTATCAAATCTATGAATTTCACTCAACCTTTATGTTGACTTTTTAGCATGTTTATCTCAGGTTATTGAGCAATATACAGCACGGAGTGGCATGGACTCGAAGATGGCTAAAACCTGTTATCATTCACATTGTATGTAGCTAGATTTTGGGACCTGCCTTTGTAAAACTCTGATTTGAAATGATTGATAACGTATCTTTTGAACAAACGTCTCTTTTGGGTCGTTTTCTATGATTATGATTGTTGTATCCATGAAGTAATACCCCAGATTAGCTTCCGCTACTATATGTAAAAAATAGGGGTGTTACAACAAAAACCTTATCTGACACGAGGTTACGCCGTAACCATTATGGCTACGCTGTAATATCATTTCACCCTTTTTGTTACGACCTAACAAAAAGATTACGACGAAACAGAAGACCATTTTAAGTATGCAGAATACCCTTTTTTTTCCCGAAACTCGACTACATTGATCTGAAACTTCATAAGACCTTCCAGAAATTATTAACATACATAAGACATTATTTTCCATAACATACTTGGTCTAAATGACCCAAAAACATCCACTTTACAGGGTTAACAAACACCCTATTTTGACCTATTTCACTTTAAACACACTAATGACATACATAACTATTGTTCCTTTTATGAAGACCTAGACTTTAACACATTAAAAAGACATTTACAAATTGAGTTATGACACTTTAACCTTGTCATGAGCTCGGCATCTAACACTTACTTCACGCGCATTTACTAAGTGCATCCAAATCTTCAAGCTTTCAAGCTATATGCCTTATTCCAAGGCATAACCTTCATCTCATCGAACCTATAAAATATTTAAACAACTAAACCGTAAGCATTACACTTAGTAAGTAATAGACATAAAAGTCATTATATTTTATTTAACACATTCACATCACAACTCTTAACACATCAATCTTTCATAAGCATATAAACATACATACCTTTCTAGTTCACAACATTACTAATCACCTTCATCTCAGGAACACATATCATGAAAGACATATCAACAAGGATTTACTCAACTAGCTAGATCATCACTAGTCTCCTCTTCTTAATTAAGCACGCTAGTCTTAATCTTCTTATAACCTTAGCACATAATACACAACACAAACATGATAAACTTAATATAACTTCTTGTAAGTCAACTACTTACCTTGAATCCAAGCTAGAAACATCAATAACACCATCAACATCAATCCTTGATTTCCTATTCAATTATTATTACAAATTACTTATCATTATATAAACATAATATCATCATCAAGGGTTTACATAACCCATAATTCTTATCCTTTACTATTTCTAATCATAATATGATCATATATTGATCATATGATGAAAACCCAAAAATTACTAATTTTATTCAATAATACTTATCATATAATTACAATAATCTCATTAATTTACTTGAAAACACTTTTTACCCAAAACCTCCAAATTTGGTACATAAACCCTAACTCCTAAATTACCAATTTAACTCAATAGAAGGTTACTTAATTGAGTAGGATCATTGGTATAAATTTATTTCTTGATTTGGAACCTCAATTCACCTTCAATCATCCCTAGCAATTTCTCATCTTTTCCCTCTCTTTTCTTTCTCCCTGGGTCGACATATACCAGACAACACCAACACTTTCTAGAGTTCATTAGAAACCTAGGGATTTCTAGACATTTATTAGGTACAACTTTGGCCATTTGGCAATCTAAGTCCCTTAAGTTCCTTTCTTTCATATTTAGCCACATTAACTTATGTAATACAATTACCATTTGACAACTTAAGTCCTTTAAGCCTGTTTCTTCCTAGTTGAGACACATGGTATTTTCTAAAACCATTTACATAATATTTATACTTATTGTTTGACTATCGGGTTGACTAACCAATTACATAACGTCCTTTAACTTATAAAAGTCATAGTGAAACTCATTCTATGGCATTATCATAAATAATTACTTAAAAACTAGTTTTTGGGTGTTGCACAAATACTCCCTTAACTATTAAAAACATAGTAAAGTACACAGTTCGTCCTTGTATATTACGATGACTGACAAGTTTCATCCTTTGATCGAAACAAATGCATCATTTGTCACTAAATGCGATACGTAATGTACCGTTGGTCCTTCACTTTAGCGCGCAACACTAGCTCGCGTTAAGTCAACACACATGAGGGTATTTTCGTCCTTTTAAGACATTTCATTTTTATAAGTTACCACTAACAATTAAACTAAGTGGGTGTTTCATTTATACTTAATGAATAAGCCAACACCCCTCTCTCTCTCTCTCTTTCCCCTTCTCCTCTAACTTTAATATCGATAGTGGGTCATTAGTATGACTTACCACTAACAAATAAAATAACTTCAATATCAATAGCGGGTCTCATCATAAACTACCTTTATTTCTTTTTCATATTGACATACCACCACCATCCACAACTTCACCACCATTGGTCACTCTCAACAACTTGCTCTTATGACCCGCCACTACCAATTAAACATATCCAACCACCCTCAAACTTTTACCTTGTCATTCTTATCCATCGTATCATCCACCATCTTTCTCTAAGTTTATATTCTCCACTCCCTCTGTCTACCTTGACTATTGCACACCACCCATACATTACTCTATAAGATCAAACTAATTATATACAAACTATTAGAATACACAACAATGTATACACATAAGTTTATTTTGTTATGGTTATTCAGATGACTAACGATCAAAAAACCAACCAAAGGCATATTCAAACATAAATATGATATGTCTATTTATAATCCCACTATTCTTTTCTCTTTTCAAACTCATCACTCACAATATACATAAAATCATCAACAACAACAGGATGATGAAGGCGAAGAAGTAAAACCACATTTGAACCCATCAAAGTGCACGATTGGTTTGAGTTCCTAATAGGTTTTAAGAGTTTGTTATTTAAAATGGTTAGGATTTTGGATCCACCAGGAGTGGGATTAGAGCTCATGAGTTTGGTTTGTCGGCTATAATTAAGGCGTGAACAAGTTTGCATAATATAAATTAAGGAATGAAGATTCATGGATATTTGGTGAAATATGGGTACACTTTTGATCCATTCTCGTGTAATTCACTTGTTAATGTGTATTCAAAATAATTGAAGATTTTATGTTTTTGTGTAATGTATGACACAAACCAAGGGATGAAGCTTCTTACCAGGTTGACTACCGATTTTTGTTTTGTTTGTTTTTGTGTTTCCGTATTTTGTATATTTATAAAGAAATGAAGATTTTATTGTTGTATAAGATTTTTTTGGATGCAAATACGCAAATAAATTAAATGATTACGGATTAGCCTAAGTACCAATAACCTACTATGCCCGCTATCATGGACCGTTAATTACTTGTTGTAAGCGCGCATGTTATAAATAGATCTATTAGGATTAACATCTTCGTCCGGGTAAGTAGCGCTTACTTGTATCGGAGGTACCGGTCTAACGGACGTATACCATATCGGAACTTTAGGTGGTCTCGGGTTGGACACATGCTAGGGAAACTTACTTTACATTGATTTTCATATATAACATTGTTTAGCTTCGGTGTCATGAGCTTAGCGCAATCATAATTACCTTTTTGTAATATTACATGCGTCGCAATAGGCATACACTTTAAATCTTGCAGTTCACCTTACTATTTAATTAGACCTATGAACTCACCAACTTTATGTTGACACTTATAAGCATGCATTCTTAGGTGCTTAATCCCGTAAGGACATTTATGGAGTATTTGGAGCCTGCATCATCATCATTGCTACACTTCATGGATTTTTCTTGCATTCAAATTATTCTCTTTGTATTTTATCAAATTATGACTTATCTTTGATGCTAAATGTTTGGGACCACTTGTTTAAAACTTATTTCAATTTTATGTATCAACAAGAGTATTTTTAAACGACTCATTTAGAAGTCGTTCACTTTATCTTGTGTTTGTGTATTATGAAGTCACCACCCCCGGTTACTCTTCCGCTGCGATTGTCATCTTTAATCATGTAGTCCACCTAGGACATTAAGAGATACACCATGTATTCTATAAGCGTGTTACTAAGACCACATGGGTCATTACGGGCTAATTCAAACCGTCTACTTTATTACACACATAAACTTATATTAACTACCTCTTTAATCATATCGCCCACTTAGGAGATTAAGATAAACATATGTATGGTATAAACGTGTTACTAAGACCACAAGGGTCATTACGGATTACTTTGACCTGTTTACAACATACATACATAAACTTATATTAGGTAATTTACTTTTACCCATAACTTATACTTCGACATAGATACACGTTTATTTAACATGGACTCATAACACGAGTAAATCACTTAAGTATATAACGAAATGTAAACATAAACACCGCAAAGAAATTGTTACATCTAATGGATTACTAAAAGTCCCGTTTATGCTCTTATATACATTACTCATCTTGATAACATTTGAAAACTATCACTAGCTCCCTTAAAACGTCATCGGCTAAGCTTTCTCACCTAGGAACACGTAATTAACATAGAGCTACTTAGAATAAGACTTATCTTCTCATAAACAAGCATTGAAAGATGGCTAAGCCATAAGGCTGTGTTTGGTTCGTGGCTTAAATAACCACACAAACACATTTTCTAAAAATTAACATCTTTAATTTATGTTATGGTACTATAATAAGGTATCGATCACATAATCAACCTCTTATACATAATTTCAAGTGTTCTTGATAATTTTCTTAAAAATCAAAAACTTAACATAATCATGTAAAATTATACAAAATTCCTCATATGGCTTGAAGATACAATCTTTAAACTTAACCTAATAGTGGGCAACCTTTAAAAATGAATTAAAAAATAACCATAAATCATACATCAAATTAACTTGTGAGAAAGCTATATTTCACATCCTTAAGCTTCAATACACCATTACCTTAGCTTAATCCTTCTTAAAACCAAGATATAATCAAAACCACAGTTTTGATGTGTGGTTTATGTATGTGACGTTTGGTAGCAGGAGAAGGAGGGAAGAATGTCGAATGTTCTAATGATTTTTAGAGATATCATAAGTGTTATATTAATTTTACTTTAAGTTTCACCATTGGCAAAACTAGTCCTTGTTAGAAAAACTATTACATGGATGGTCCTTTAACTTAACGTAACTTGTAAACGTAAAGAAAGTTAATTGTGAAGCCTTAAATACAATAAAATCAATACTGTAAAAGTTGAGGTATTACAGTAAGTCCCTTTATGCCTCATTCACAGTACTCAGCCGTTAATTTGTGTCAAGGTACCACAAAGCAAAATTGTTCTCAAATCAATAACAATCACATAAGTTGTTGGGTTCAGTTCCTGAGCCCTTCAGTCTTTCTGTAGATTTAAACATAAAATCCCCTAAGTGTTTCTCAAACTGAAGGTTTTCAGTTTGAGTCGCTGAAGCTTTTTCAGCGTCAGCTCTTCAGGTCCTTAGAAGATTGGGAAGTATCTTCACTTCAGTCTATGCAGCGGTACAGAAACTGAAGAAGGACTCTTGGAAAGCGCTTCAGTTCAGCTTGGTTAACAATTCCAAGCTGAACATTGTCCATCTCCTTAATAGAAGCTGAAATGTGTTGTTTCACTTCTAGAAGGTTTACAAGGCGGGAAAAAGATGCTTTATGTCAAAAGGAATAAAGCAATCTCCTTGGGAAAGTAACTTCTAAAGTTGGTATAGAAGTACAACAACTCTCCTTAAAGACTGTACCTGGTACTATAAAGCAAACGTGCATTAAATGGTATGTTCAACCACCTATTTAATGCTTGCCACGTAGTGTAGGTTAAACTTGTAAACCCTAATCCATTTGCCTATAAAAGGAAAGGGATTCCCAGAGTAAATGTTATCTCTTCCAATTAATGTGAAACACGTTGAAGAGTTCATTTATCTCTCAAACAAACTAAACGGTACTACTGAAGCTGAAGCTTCAGTTTAGTCATAAGTAGTTTATTTTCTTACTCTCTTAACTTTGGTTAGAGTTTAAATTCGAAGGAGATAAAACCTCCAATTTTCATTCAACCACCTTGCTATTTCGCAAGTAAGGTGTGTCATAGATTCTTTATTTGATTATAATAAAAGTCTATCTGTTGAAAAGTACTTATGTGTGTTTTAAACTTGTTCTTTATATTATTCATATATATTTGTTTAAAACTCACTCTGTTGCCATGAAATCTGATTAGTTTAAGCTTAATAAACCTTATATCAGATTACAAAGGACCAACAAGTGGTATCAGAGCCTTCTGGTTTATATTATCCCTTTAAAAGGATATATAAAAAGGGCTCAAAGATTTTTAAAATCAAGATCCATTTTTAAATTGCAGCAGAAGTACCATAGACTCTTGAATATATGGGTGGCCAGTTAAATGTTGCTCATGTACTAGAGGTGGAAAATTTCACCAATTAGAAAAAGAGGTTCATGTGCCATATCATTGGTATTGAACCTCAATTTGAAAACATCATTTCAAACGGTCCTTATATCCCTATGGCAGCGAGTCAAAGGAAGCCAGAAACACAATGGACACCTGAGGAGAGAAAAGCTACTAACTTAGATCAGCGACTCAAAAGTCTCATTATGTTTGTGCTTCCAGATGACCAAATGAACTCTATCATAAACTGCTTAACTGCAAAATCTACTTGGGATGACATGATACTATATCATGAGGGGCCCTATGATGTAAAAGAAAGTAGGGTCATGGACTTGAAGTTGTGCTATAACACCTTCAAATTCAAAGAAGGTGAATCTATAACATAAACTTTCACCAGATACAAAGCTTTGATGAATGAATTAGTAAATGATGGCATTAAACTTTCAAAGCTTGAAATAAATACTGGTTTTATAAATGGGTTACCAAAGAAGTGACTAAGTTTCTGCCAAAGTCTCAAAAACACAAATCATGTGAAAGAATTTGAGCTTGCTTCTCTATTTGGTAAACTCAAATATGAAGAAAACCTTATAGATAGTATTTATGAGACTGAGAAGAGCAAATCTCTTATCTCTGCAAGACCTCTGTCAACTGCCTTCACATCTACCTTTATTTTCCAGGACTTTCAAGATAGTCTTGATGATGAAGAGGATGCAAGAAGCAGTCAAGAGTACATGAATGACCTTGAAGAAGAATACCAAGTAAGAGCTTTGTTAGCCAAGTCTAAAAGATTTTTACAAAAGGGTACTCAAAGGTTTAGCAGTGCAAAAGCAACTGACCAAACTCAATGCCACAAATGTGGCAAGAAAGGTCATTTTACAAGAGACTGTTGGTCAAATACATCAGTTCCTTCTTATCAGTCACCTTTTCAACCAAAACTTCTCCATTCATCTGAGCACAAACCTGAGCTGAGGCACACCAAAGACTTTGAAGCCAAATACAACAAAGTCAAAGCTAAACTAGCCCTTCTCAGCTCTAGTACTTCAGCTCCCAGTCTATCCTCAGGCAAAAACAAAGGTCTCATTGCTGAATCATATGATTGGGATGAAGAAGAAGTGTCATCTAATAAAAATGATGTAACTATAGTTAAAGCTCTCATGGCACTTGCTGATGAAGAAAGATTTACGTTGGCAAAGAAAGTGCCAGAAATGGTGAATGGACTAAGATCTCCATAAAAAAGGTACATACTCTTCTTGAAATGGAAGATAATGATGATATAAAATCCTTTCTAGATTATTTGTGTATTGATCTAAACTATGTTGAAGAACAAAGAAATAATCTCTTGTCAAAACATAGAAATCTTGTTCAAGAACTGAATACATGCAAAGAACAACTTTTGGTATTAAAACAAGCAAAGCTTAATCTTCTTACCATTCAGCATGTAAACACTGAGATTCTCAAAGAGAATCAAGACTTAAGAAATGAACTGAAAGAGCTAACTTCCATTACAAAAACATGGCTAAACAGTTCTAATAAAGTAAATCAGTGTATCAGTGAACAAATTCCCACTTAAAAGAAAAAAGTCTTGGGAATTGACCAACTTACTGAAAATACCTTCAGTTTTGTGACAAAATACATGATATTCGTAAAGTCTTTAGCAGATAACTTAGATTTGTCTAGTACTGTTAGTGATAAATCTAAGTTATCTGAAGCTGAAGACTCTACATTATCAAATCATTCAGCTGAAACTCAAAAAAACACAATTGATCCTTCAATTGCTGTCACTGAATCTTCAATGACTAATTATGATTCAGCTGACGAGTCCTTCGTCTATAGCACTCAACTTCTTCCACTGAAGAAGTTAGATGATACTAAACTTGTTTCTGGACCAAAGATTGTCAAATCAATTTTGAAGTCAAAATCCACTTTCAAAGCTGAGACCTTAAAAGGTATCAAAATAAACGAACCTTCTTCAGCTCGTACTAGAGGTAACAAAAGTCCTTTAGCTTCCAAAACTAACTCATCTCCTGCTCGTAAGTTAAAAAAAATGTAAAAATAGAAGATGATCCTCCCTTGGCTATTGTAATGAAAGAACTTAATGAATTAAAATTACAACTTAGCAAGAGTAAATCATCTTACTTCAGAAACAAAACTACTCAACAGGTTCCTCTCAATACACTTTAAAACAAATACAAAACTTAATTTAAAATAAATTGTGAACTTTGTGGAGAAAATAATCATCTCTCCGAGAACTGTTATCAAGTCTTGTTTTGTAAAAAGTATAAGAGAACTGATCACAAAACACGTGATCATGCTGATTTTATGTCTACTATGAACATTAATCAATATCATAATGGTCAAGGTGAAGCTTCCTTAAGATCCAGACCTTCAATACCTTTTCCTTCCTGCATTCATTATGGATATAATGATCATAAATCTGATGAGTGTGCATACTATCCCACATGTGAAATTTGTTAAAGCTAGGATCATGATACTCACAATCATAACAGGATTATTTCTTTAAGAAGAGGAATCAAACCCATAAACCCTGAACATATCACAAATAACTGTGAAACATGTGGTAGCAATGTTCATACCACATCTGATCACAATGACATTGAGTGGTCCAGGAAAAGAGGAGCTCCTCAAGATAAGAGAGCTGAGTCTTTTAAAGCAAATAAGACTGAGTCATCAAGTGCTCTAAGATCAAAGACTCCCACTAAAAGGTGGGTTTCTAAACAAAACTAACCATCCTGATCCTATTTTGTGTAGTGTAATATAAAGAAATCTTGATCACGTTTAAACAATTGTCGTTCAAAGCATATATCAAAATTTACCTGCCCTAAAGAAATATATGTAAATAACTTTACATACTGATCTAAAGGTTATGGTTATGATATAGTTTTCAAAAAGGAGGGAAAGTAAATGTTCCACAGCTTGAACAATGAAATGCCTTTGACAACTAAGAATTCTTTATAAAACCTTATGAAAAAATCACTATTATTAAAGCAAAAAATCTCACATGACCAATATGGTCAAAATGATCAATACTGATCATCCATTTCAAACTGATGAACTCATCAAATGATGATAAGTTTAAAAAAAATACACCAATGAAAATCAATTCAATGATAACCTTACAAAACTGAAGATGTTCAAATCTCTGAACTCTTATCCTCTCCAAATGGAAGATACTTCAGCACATGATCCAATTCAAATTCCCTTCCATAAAAATGGAACTTGACATTGTTATCATAGGGCAATAATGCTTGATTTAATCATCAATTGCATGAGAGCATAAATCATGATAAAATCCTGCTCCAGTTGCAAGACTTGAAGCAATCAGGATCTGTCCTGCGCTTGCCACATACATAAACTTTATAGTTCATCAAATGAATGTTAATAGTACATTCCTCAATGATAAATTAAAAGAAGAAACTTATGTCAAACAACCTCCAAGTTCTGAGATAAAATGATATTATCTCAACCTATCTTACTGAACATAATTTTGCAAGAGTTATGATAGACATCACTCTGTTTATCTACAAAACTCAAACAAGTGTAATTTGGTATAAATTCGTGTTGATAATATTATCCTTGAGTCTACCAGCTCAAAGGTATGAAACAGTTTGATAAACTGATGACTCAAATATATGAAATAAGCATGATATGTTTCCTCACCTATTTCCTTAAATTTCAGATCAAACAATCTGAAAGAGGCATTTCAATCAACAAAGAAAGATATGTCAATGATCTGCTGAAAATATATGACAAAATTGGTTCATCAGTGAATACTTCAATTATGCCCTCTAACATGTTAGAACCTGATCTCAAAGGCATAACTATAAATGAGCCTCAGTTTAAAAGTATGATTGGATCACAAACGAGCCAAGCTTCAAGCAGACCTGACATTTAATTCTCAACTGATCTCTTTGAAAGACATCAGCAAACTTAAGGAATCCTACCTTATTTCTATTGAGAATTTCCAGATACCTAAATGGTACTCCTAGTCTTGGTCTTCAGTATCCAAACCGCTCAAGTCTTGACCTAAACGGATAATGAGACTTTGACCATGCTGGATGCAACATGCACAATAAAAGCACTTTAGATGCTTGTCCGTTGCTTGAAGACAAGGTTGTTAGGTGAAGTGTAAATAAGCAGCAATCCGCAACCATGTTTTCAACCAAAGCTAAAGATATAACTGTTGCTGGATGTTATGCCATCATACTATGGATAAAAAGTCAACTCACTGACTATAATATCATATATGAAAAAATTACCCATAACAATCTAATTCTGCACTCAAAGAAACAAAGCTTATTGATGTCAGATCAAGAATCATACTCTTAAAACAAGACATTGAAATCCTTCATTCCCACTCAATATCAACTTGCTGATATCTTCACCAAACCTCTGGATGAGCCAACTTTTAAAAGATTGATTGTTGATCTAGGTACGTTGAACATTGATTCAAAACCTAAAGCTTTAGTACTAACTGAAGAAAACTGAAGCTTCAACGCTTTCATCCAAAACTGAACAAATTTTCATATATTAAGCATCAGTTTAGTTTTTGCATACAACCTTTAGCTTGTTTAAGTGAAGTAACTGAGCAATCGCATATGTCTCATTCATGGATTTTCATGAGCACGTGTGATTTTGTCGCCTTCGCTGGAGCATAAATATTGGTCAAGTCAAGAACTGAACAAAACTGATTCATTCTCTTCAGTTCAGTTTATAAAATGACTTTATCTAAGTCTTTAGCTTTCTCTTGAGTGAAGTATAAGCAATCACATATGTCTCATTCATGGATTTGCATGATCATTTGGGGTTTTGTCGCCTTTGCTGGAAGATTGATGATGATAAAGATTACAATAATATGTTCAACATAACATAACACCAAACCTGAACCTAGTTTAGCTTTTTCAAACATCAATCTCAGGGTTAGTTTTAAAACAAATGTGATCCTCAAAAGTATTATTTAAAAAAAATCCCTATTCAAAGAAGTTGTTTAAATAAAATATATGAATATAGGACATCCAAAAGTTAGAATGACCTCATCATTTTTCTCTCACCTACTTTTTTAGTGAATTGACAGCTGTTCATTATTCTAGGTGTTAGACGCATGCTTTGCTGACTTTCATTTAATACAAAGTTTAGCACACATGTTGAAAACTAACCCTAAACATTCCCCATAACATCATAAACCCTAGATATTTTTCACCAACTTCTGACTTACAAATGGCAGTTATCAAAATGTCAAAGATAAAAGTAAAAAATTCTCAAATCATATAATCCACCACACCTATTACAACTCACAAACATAGATCAAACTTACCAAAAAACACACACTCACAATCCAAAACAAATCATCAAAACCCTAATCACTTCAAATGGCAGACCAAGAACAAAATCCCCCAAAACAAGAACAACCCTTTGTTGTTGCTAAACAAGTAGGCTTCAACCCTGAAGACATCATCCTTAATACCAACAATAAGGTTGCTCTTCTATACCCAAAACACAATAACAAAGAACACTTCAAATGTGTTTCTGATTTCATTTCTAAATGTTGCCTTAGAAAAACATTTATCAGATCTCCAAACATGTACAAAGAATACCTAACTGAATTTTGGTATACAACCACAACTCTTGAAAACTCTAAGGTCTTCTTCTCAACCCCCATTGGTGGTATCTATGGCAAAGTAGCGGTAAACATATTTAGGAACGCCATTGGTGCACATTACCTCCCCTACTCCAGTGAGTATGTTGCATCATCGTCCATTGACATATTGAGACCTTGGTTTGAAACGATTGGGTATGGGGAAGTTGTTCATACCAGAGGGACTCTCAAAAAGAGTCTTCTTCCTCCTAGGTAGATGTTACTAATGGCACATATCATCCAATGTTTAGGAGGTAAAACTGGAGGCTTTGATCAAATCACTAACAAAGATGCCATTATAATGTATAGTCTAGCAAATGGGATCAACATTGACTATGCTAATATCTTTTGGGAAGACATCATCATCAAACTGAAAAAGAAACATAGGGAAAAGGTTGTACCATACACTAGATTTCTATCCCTATTAATGATGTAGAAGATGAAGGAAGGCTATGGAGATAAAGAACTCACACTCTACCCCACTCAAGTCTTTAGTGTCAACAATTGGGCACTAAAGCCCAACCAACCTGAAAAACCTCCTTTCACCTCCTACATGTTGGCTATATGCTTTGCAGATAAGCTAGTGGCGTTTAAAGCTCCCAAACCCTCTTCCAATGTTGAGTGGGTTCCCCAAGGCACAAAGCCTGGAGCTAAACCTAGACACAAAAAGCATTCAACTTCTTTAAAACAACCCTCCGTGTCCAGCTAAGAGGCAACAAAAGGTGGGTCCTCTAAGGCACCCACCGGTTCCAAAACTGGCCATTCTAAGAAAAGAAAAGAGTCCAGCTCCACCATGGACTCAAACCCAATCCAACCTCCAGTTTCTACACCTGTAGATATTGGAATGCATAAAAAGGACCAGCAAGCAACTGGTGACCCAACCTCTTTAGGGGTCACCAGTGAAGCAAGAGCCAACCTTCAGCTCAGTAGTGGTATGTTAGTATTTAATTTAAATGAGCCTATTTATTTAGCATCTTTCATTATTCACTCTGAGTTTGCATCAAGAAATGATGCTTCAGCAGCTTCCATAGCTGAAGCTGATCCAGGAATCTCCTAGTGATTTTGTACCTCAACAACTGGGTATGAATGAAGGAACCAAAAACACTTCATATGATCACTTATTTGCAAATACTGACCTACATGTTCTTGCAGACCAAACCAAATCTGTTAGTGAAGGGTTGGAAACTATCCTCACTCAACCTATAACAGGAAAAGGGGTCAGCTCAATTGCTAAACAAATTAAGGAAGAAACCTCTAGCATAATCAAGTTGGAAGATGTTGCAAAGCTAGTGCCACATGTACAACCTAGCTTCAAAGACTTGGACTTACCTGAAGATGATCCTTTTATTATTGTGGATGATAGTAATGAAGATGAGGATGCTGAAGTTCATGCTACTGAAAATGTTAAAACTGAAGATACTTCAATTCCTAAATCCTCATCTCCCAAGTCTTCTCAAATTCAAGAGCTTACCAACCAAGTCCTCATTCTTTAGTCTTAAAAGCACAAACTGGAACTTAAGAAGATTAAAGCTGAAGATAAAGCTGCTCTCCTTAAAGCTCAACCCTCCTTTCCCAATGTGGAACAACTCGATGAGCTACTGGTAAAGTCCTTAAAAACTGATTCTCAAATATCCTATCTGCTCATGACTTTAGCAACTCATTACCAACTGAGCTGAAGGATCTTCCCTCCAAGTTTAACGAACTGACTGAATAAGTAAAAGGGTTAAAGAATCAAGTTCATGAATTGGATATTAAGCTACCAGGAGATTTGAAAGAAATTCCCTCCAAACTAAAAGAGTTTACAAAGACTATCACAAGTCTTACATTACAAGTTGCTGAACTGAAGACCCTTCAGTGGGAACTTCCATTAAAATTTCTTTCACTACTAGTGCAGGTTGCATCGGTTCTAGCTAAGCTAAAGACCTTAGATGCTCTTCCAGGTCTCTTGTTAAATGTTACAAAAGCTTTGAACAAGTTTGCTCAGGTTTTATATTCTACTTCATCAAAAGCTGGAGATCAAGGTGTTCCTTCAGTAGGCCAAGCTGATACTATGCCTGCTGAGGAGGAGAAGAACACAAAACAAGCAACCATCTCCTAGCTTTTTCAAAGGAGAGCTGAAAAGAATGTTGAAAAAGAAAACTTGAACAACCAAAACCAACAACACCACCTACTACAAACATCACCCCTCCTATCATCATAACCACAACAACTTAAATGCAACCTCCTCCTCAATATCCATAAAAAGGCTCATCTCAACCTGAAAGGGAGCATATCAAGAAAGACAAAGGCAAAAAGGACATGTCCTCAAAGGATGTTGAACAAAAGAATACAAAAAGTGAGTCTGATGATGAAACAACACATGTGTCTGGTTCCATGGTTGAATCCTCTAAGAAAAAGGAATTGAAAAAGTTTCACTTTGTCACTGAAAGTGGAGAACATGTCTATTTAACTAAAGAACAAATAAGCGCACAAAAGAAAATAAAGGAAGAGGCCAAAGCTGAAGCTGCCAGACATAAAAGTGAAATTAGGAAAGAATAACTGATTGATCTTCTTAGTCCAGAAGTGATGAATAAGTACTATAATGATAAGTTACAGTATGACATATACTGTGATAAATGGCTAAATAGAAGATAAAATTCAAGGATCACCAATTGTGATATCTTGACCAGAAAGGGTCCAATCACTTTAAAGGTTTATAGAGAAGATGATTCAAGTGAAATCATTCCTGAGTTCAAAGCCATTGACTTACATCTTGGTGAATGGAGAGAAGTTATGACAACCTGCCCTAACAAAAAAGGTAAAGGGTGGACTTCCATCTACAAACAGATACATGAAAGAATAGACTATCTCCGTACAACTGAAGCTGAACTAGGAATCGACTTGGACAGACCTCTAAGTGAACAAGATCCTTTAGATATACTGAATGATCTAGCAAAGAAGAAAAGAAAGCATGCTGATGACATTTATGACTTCTTCAGAGCTAACATAAGGCTCAAGTCATTAGTTCAATATAAAGATCATCCAACTACGACTGTGCTTAATTAACTTGTCCTAGGTATGATTTTGTTTAACTCATATCACAAATAGGATTTTGTTACCATTGAAGACTTTAGAGATTTCCCAAACACCATGTTATATATTGTATAAGAAATCTTCTTCAGACCTCACCAAGATCCAAGGCTTGATGATCATGCCAGGACCTTCAGTTCTCTTCTGCTTGCTGAAATTGATAAAAGAAACTTGAACCCACTCAAGCAGATGAGAGTCATTGAGCAGCTAAGGCAATATAATGCAATATTTTGTAATAACTTTATCTTTTATAAATGTATTGTAATGAAAGTTGTGTAAGAAGAAGTTGTTTTGCTTACTTACAACTGACTTTCACTTAGGCTATTTGTATATTCAAATAGGGGGAGATAGTTGGGTTCAGTTCCTGAGGCCTTCAGTCTTTTTATAGATTTAAACATAAAATCCCCTAAGTGTCTCTCAAACTGAAGGTTTTTAGTTTAAGTCGCTGAAGCTTCTTCAGCGTCAGCTCTTCAGGTCCTTAGAAGATTGGAAAGTATCTTCACTTTAGTCTATGTAGCGGTACAAAAACTGAAGAAGGACTCTTGGAGAGCGCTTTAGTTTAGCTTGGTTGACAATTCCAAGCTGAACGTTGTCCATCTCCTTAACAGAAGCTAAAACGTGTTATTTCACTTCTAGAAGGTTTACAAGGCGGGGAAAAGATTGCTTTATGTCAAAAAGAATAAAGCAATCTCCTTGGGAAAGTAACTTCTAAAGTTGGTATAGAAGTACAACAACTCTCCTTAAAGCACTGTACCTGGTACTATAAAGCAAACGTGCATTAAATGGTAGGTTCAACCACCCATTTAATGCTTGTCACGTAGTGTAGGTTAAACTTGTAAACCCTAATCCATTTGCCTATAAAAGGAAAGGGATTCCCAGAGTAAATGTTATCTCTTCCAATTAATGTGAAACACATTGAAGAGTTTATTTATCTCTCAAACAAACTGAACGGTACTACTGAAGCTGAAGCTTCAGTTTAGTCATAAGTAGTTTGTTTTCTTACTCTCTTAACTTTGGTCAGAGTTTAAGTTCGAATGAGATAAAACCCCCAATTATCATTCAACCACCTTGCTATTCCGCAAGCAAGGTGTGTCATAGATTCTTTATTTGATTCTAATAAAAGTCTATACATTGAAAAGTACTTCTGTGTGTTTTAAACTTTTTCTTTTTATTGTTCATATATATTTGTTTAAAGCTTACTTTGTTGCCATAAAACCTGATTAGTTTAAGCTTGATAAACCTTATATCAGATTACAAGGGACCAACATAAGTTGTTTGGAATAAGTAAATCTTATGATTATTAGAATCTTTTTACCAACTAATCATTTACATCTACCAACATCCATATTGCAAACTGCTTTTTTCACTTTACAACATGCAAAGAGTCTTTTGTTTTTTTAATTTTAAACACCACATGCTACTTATATGTATTAAAGGGGTGCTTGGTTTGGCTTATATATGAGCCTTTATCCATATTCAACATAGAAGCTATAAAATATGGTACACGCCGTCTTTGCTTCTATGAATCCTATCTTTATGTACTTATTGGTATGATGCGATCCCAACCCAATCGTACCCAATATGCGACAGGACCTGTTTCATATTTTAACCCATTTTATCATATCTGATTTAAGCAAAAAAATTCATTTAAATACATGTTGAGTAGTTTGGTTTAACTATTTCAATATAGCTAAAATTATTTGGCCTATTATAAAGTTCGCCAAAAATGAATCACAAATAAGGCACCTATCTGAAATAACATATATGAAAAGTGAAAATGTTCTTAGTTATTGATATTTTTTTGCAGTCAAAGAAAATTGGAGTGCTATCGCCGGTCCAATGAGACATCAATATTATACTATGAATACCCCATACGTATGTGTAAATCTTTTGATCGCTAGTTTCAATCGACATCATCCTTTAACAACGATTCAATCTAGACCTCAAAGTCAACATTGTCAAGTGACCAATTCACATAATTAAGAACATTGAAAAATATCAGTTTATGAAGAAGCATCATATCAATCAGAAACTACGTAAAAAGAGTGCATTTTGAAGAATAAACAGAATATTACCTCAACCATGAATACACTACGAAGTTAATCTCAACCCCATCCGTATAAATCATCAAAGAATCGATCCCAACCCCAATTTTGTTAATGTCATGATTAATTATAAAGCATAACATCTCTGTCTTGGGATTTTTGTAGCATAATAGTTGTCAAACTGCCATCACCAGTCTCCGCTTTTAGCAAGAGGTCATCACCATCTTATCCATCTAAAAAATAAGAGTTCATATAGGTTAGCAAAAGCTATTTGCAGGTTAAATGTTAGCTTCTTATTCAATCAATAACATATTGAAGATGTGCAAAAAATAATTTTTGACATATACATGTCTAGCCTTAAGGGGTGTTTGGATATTCCCTTAAACAACTTATGGTTAATATCAAAACACGATACAAGTGAACCAAGATTCCTAAACACCTTAACGTAACCGAAGTTTATCTATATCCAAATACTTAAAAACAGGATAGTTATACACGTCAACGGATAATATCTTATAAGACTGATCTTGGCAGCCTGAATCGAGATGAAAGTGAGAATATGAAGTTCATAAAGTAGCTATATCTATGTGCCAACCCCCCCCTATATGCTCCGTCTCCTTTGATAGAACCACAATAGACACAAAAAGTGAGAAGTAGCATTTTTTTGACCTTCATCTTCTTGACATCCGGATCAAAGAAGTTATGCATAAGAAACCAAAAATGAATAAGATTGAAAAAGATAGTTGTGGTTATGTTAAAAGGTGTTTTGGGCTATTCAAAAAATTTATTTTATCTGGTCATTTAGGCCTTTGCAAGGGTTTTTATCACTGCTGCAAAGTTGTAATTTCAAACGCAGTTTTAAAGATACGAATCCAAAATACATAAACTAATAGTGAAGGTCGAACTCAATACATGGATACCATATTCACACTACACATTTTGTTTGGATTTCTAACTTTGCATTTGTTGATGTATCATGAAAATGTATATTACTGGACGCGTTATCGAGTTAATTATTCCTTGTTATTTGGATTCAAAGCGGGTACATCCACATTTCAAATAAATCCTACTACTTGGTTCTGGGCTATTTGTACTCACTCTTGCAGGGATCAGAACACTAAAAGTTATAAATCTTTAATGAATTAGTCCCCCTAGACTTGGTCATTGTAAGAACTTCCTCTTTTGGCATTGTATCTTAAAAGCATTTATATAAGCATGTTTCTAAGTTAATTGCAAACAACGTCTTGTATCTTGTGATTTTGATAGCATTATGTCCATTTAACATCATTTGTCATGAAAACTCTTACTTCCTCTTGGTCTGTTTATGGCACTGCATTTGTGCTCCTTTTTATACTACCACTTTTACATGATTTCTTTTGGCCGATCACGACACTTGAAGCTTACACCGTTATCAGATACTAATAATGTCATTTAATGGTCTTTCAATGTTCAAGGTGCCACTATATCAAGCATTTAAATACATATGTCAGTCTAAACATACATAATCCTATCGTAACGCAATAAGAAACGACCGACATACCCACATAGCTAACATTTATTCACTCAAGCTAGTAAAAAACATATATCATATCATAGGAAAATTAAGTAAAGGTCTAAATACACAACATATAGACGACAAAAGTTAGGCTCTTCATAAACTCCGCTGCAAACAACCAAAGAAGATGAACAAAATTAACGTGACAACCAAAATAAAGGTACATTGGTCAACTTACAGGCCTAACAAAGCCACGCTACCTCCGAGAACCCGCAAGACCGCCACTGCGAGGAATCCCTCTCGGGTCACATAACCGTTGGATAATATGTCATTAAAACAGTTTATCAAACACCTTATATGCAAGCTAAACAAATTAACAAAATAAATAAAAATTGTACCTTTTTATCATAAACAAACTCTTGAGCTTGAATTAAGTTATAATAATAAAAAATCAACCTAAACACCAAAATTAAACTATCGTTAACACATTTATAATAAAATAATAAAAAAAACTTTTTTCCAAAATCATAAAAGTTGAAGCCTTAAAAAAATAAAAGTTACCGAGCGTTGCTGATTTTGCGGGTGAAAAGGCTCTTTTGTTGCTGCCATTATAGCTTAATAAATGGTGGGAAGGAATGTGTGTTGACTATTAAGTATGTTTGGTGAGAAGGACTGTGTGTTACATGTGGGTATGTTTTGGTAGGAAGAAGCTTCAGTCAGGAAGAAGAAAGTGAGAGACAATGGTGATGAGTCATTTATGCTATATTTTTTGTTATCAACAATTATTTAATAACTCATCATTTAATATAATTAAGTACTTCAAATCGAGCGGTGTCTAATATCGCATCAACGGATATCATCTCGAGAGCGAGATCACTAGATAAATCACAAACCGCCATAGCCTGACTCTACTGTACCACTAACACAGTTCTACTCAAAGAATCATCGCATCATCTCTATTGCTTCTGCTTCAATCTCAATAGCTTCAGTAGAGAATCAGCACATCAACAACGCCTAATCTTTCAGTAGCACACCTCACTAGCACTGCCATATATGCGCATCTTCAATCAAACAGGCTCAGCGTGACTTCTACAGATCAGATTTCTACAGACACTTCCTTGCGTAGACAACACAGTATCAAGTTATAACCGATTTCTCTTCAACTCGAGACAACAATATAGACTACATATCACACTTTCTATATACCCTGATCCAGAATCTGTCTGATGATCTTCATCTACCACACCCTTGAATCTTTATTTGAAAAGGTTTGGTATGTCGATTAAAAAACGTGGTACATGTTTAAGTTGAAAAATCTAATATATATACGATGATTTTTCCTATTTAGATCATTTTAAAGATTACAGAATATCTGATTTGTCAAAGCACTTGCGAAAAAGTTGATTATCTGAATTAACGGATTCTACATACAACATAATCATGATCAAAGCACTATTTTTAAAGAGAAAAATTCACTTGAAGACAAGTTTCTATCCTGAGGAACAAATTCCACCATCCTTTTGGTGTTTGATATAACGGTCAAGATTATCCTAAAGATTTTATTATACTAAACATAGGCTAAGATCATTTATTTTTTAGTATTTTCATATTCGTTCCTTCGTCATTTATTTCACGCACATTCCTTTCCCTTAATCATTCGCTTATAAATATCATTTTTTACAATACGGACTACGTCCACTCGCTCCCTAATTCACTTCCAATGACTATCATTAATCATGCACCATACCTATCGTCGTGCTCGTACAGCCTTCTGATCATAGTCTGCCGTAACTACTTCCGAGCTTGTACATATTCGTGTTTTTGTGCGTAAGTGTTGGTTATCTAGATCAAGGCTTTTGATATAATTAGTATGTTATTTTAAATTGTGGTGGTGTGGTGTCGAGCGGTGATGAAGAAATAATACAGTCATGTTGATTAGAAAAGTGTTATTGTAGCAGCTGTGAGTTACATCACAATGCAAATGTATATATTGATAAATATTTATAAATTTGTAATATATGGTTGTTTTTATATATAATTGGAAGTATATCAAATAATTGAAAATGTTTTGTATGTCAGTTAAAAAAAGTGGTACATGTTTAAGTTGTAAAATCTAAATATATACATGATTGTCCTTATTAGTCATTTTAAAAGATTACAGAATAACCTGATTTGTCAAGCACTTGAAAAGTTGATTATCTGATTATCGAGTTATGATACAACATAATCAAATTCAAGCACTATGTTTTAAAGAGAAAAATTCACTTGAAGACAAGTTTCTATCCTGAGGGACAAATCCCACCATCCTTTTGTGTTTGATATAACGGTCAAGATTAATCTAAGATTTAATTATACTAAACATATGTCTAAGTCATTTATTTTTTATTTTTCATATTCTTCGTCATTTATTTCACGCACAGTTCCTTTCCCCAAATCAGTCGCTATAAAATTCATTTTACAATACGACTGTCCACTCGCTCCCTAATTCACTATCCAAGACTATCATTAATCAAGCACCATTCCTATCGTCGTTGCTCGTACGCTCTGATCATAGTCGTTGCCGTAACTGTCTTCCGAGCTTGTACATATTCGTTTTTGTGTCTTAGTGTTGGTTATCTAATCAAGGCTTTGATATTAATTAGTATGTTATTTTAATTTTGTGGTGGTGTGGTGTCGTGGCGGTGATGAAGAAATATAAGTCATGGTTGGGAAATGGGAATTGGAGGGAAGATGTAGACAAGCCGTTCAGCAAAATATTTGTAACAGAATCAAAGTTAACCTCATATGTGGCTGTTTGTATTTGATGATTATAAGTCGCGTGTCCATGTCAAGAGTCCGGTTTTTTGAGATCGAATGTGCTACTGATTTAGAATTTGACGAGAAGATGGTTGTAATTTTGTTTGTGACTAGTTATTTACATGTGTTTGTTTTGAATGCGGTTTCGCGATTTGTAAGTAATTGGCGTGGTTTAAGTTTTACTTTTGTATCAATAATAATTAGATAGATGTTTAGTATTATTGTATTTAAGAGCCTTTTCGTTTGACAGTTAAGAGATGCATAGGTTGAAAATGCTGGAATGTAGTTATGATATTCGATTATTCTGTGTTGTAGAACTACATGTGTGCAAGAGTAAAAAACATACCAGCTGATTAATCTTATAATGGTCTAGTTGTGTTATGTACGGACGCCGTTTGTATTGTATGATTGTATGGACTTAATTTGTAAATCGACCCATTTTGCATGGGTGGGATTTGTGGAAAACGTCTCCTAGAATCCTAGTTAGATGTACTATATTTAAACTTGTAAACGGATAATAACCGAGTTTGTTTTTACCTTCACGTTATGGTGATACTGCAGGCTAAATCAGTTTATGTGTTTCTGGAGAAAGTAGAGATCAATCAGTCCATACGTTCCTTGAGTCACAAATATGATTAGAACTTTGTAAGGCTTTGTATACCACGGATATCTCTTTGTAGTCCTAGAATTCTGTATCAACATATTCCAGCCTATTATCAGAGCATTAAGAAAACAAGACATAATCAAAATGAAGTGGCACACCCCAAGATTAGATATGTTAATAATTTGTAAGCACATGCATAAGATTAATCCATACATCTGCAAAGAAGCAGGTTGTTTGATATCACTATAGTACTGTTGCACCAGTCTATTCATTCTAAAGTGTTAGGTTTATGGAAAAGTGTCGATTATGTGGTTTTATTATATTTTGTTATTAGACTTTATTTTGTTTAGTTTAATATAGCTTGTAATAAGGTTTATTATGCTTTAAGTAAGAAATAGCATAATAACCAAAGTCTATGGACTAGTATTGACAAGTTAGGAAAATAAAGAAGGGAAGCCTCCCTCCCATTGTCTATAAATAGCCCTCTAATCTTCATTAGAGGGTGATGCTCTTGTAATAAACTTTCATTTTACCTCCGTAATAACATTTGAATTTTTCCCTTCACTTGCTCTCATTCTCTCTAATCTTACATGTTGATATGATTGATTCAAGATTCAAGTCACCTAACAAGTGGTATCAATCGCCAATAGAGATGAAGAGTGCTTGATTTGTGCGTAATTTTGTTCGACCGAGATTCAAGAAGTTATGGTTTCCGAATTTGGTAGGTGTTATTGAGGTTTCGAGATTGATTTTGGCTGTGATTTCGATTTTTTGGACGTTATAGTGTTCTCGGAAGTGTTTATATCATTCTCGGAAGTGTAGTTTCAATTTTCGGTTGAAGCTTTGCTTTCTCGGTAGAGTGGTTTTGAGTTTTGGAAGATTTTTTCTTGTAAATTTAGCAATTTCAGTAAGAAACATCAGTGTAATAGATATATTCGATCTTTTGGTTCTATCAAAAGTCGTTTATTAGGAATTCGGTATTAAACTCGGTTTTATCGAGTTTGTTAAAAATTCGGTTTCATCGAATTTGTGATATAGGGAATTTTACTAAGTCAAAACTCGATAATAAGATTTACAAGTCATTTTACACTTTCATTTTCACGGTTTTATCGTGTTTTGAAGTGTTGAATATTGGTTTTTCAAGATTTACTAAAACTCGGCAATCAAATTTGGTTTTATCGAATTTGAAGTTTTTAGAACACTTGGATTATCTAGTCATCATAAAATTCGGTTTAATCAAATTTGTGGTTATTAGTAATTCATAACTGTTGGATTTTAACAATTTAGGTTTACCGAGTTTATAGTGAATAGTGTTACCGAATTTGAGTAGTTTTAGTTTAGCGAGTTTAGTATTTGAAGATTTCCGAGTTTGATAGTGTACTGTTTGAGAAGAGTATTCATTTTTAGATTACGTGAACAGTGTTACCGAATTTGACTACTGTTACCGAGTTTGGATATTTTCTCACAAATCTCACTCATATTCGTCTAAAAAGATCAAATCTTTGAATCTTAAGACATGTCGACATCCAAAACATACCAACAATCCCTCGCTGAAGCCGGTTCTGAGACTAGGCCACCCATGCTTGAAAGGGGTTGTTACATACCTTAGACGAGTAGATTCAAACGATTTCTTAATCGCAAGAGGGAAAACCAGAAGTGGCTTCTCAAAGCACTAGAAGATGGCCCTTATGTGTTTAGGAACATCACACCTACAGGTTCAATGTTACCAAGGTTGCAAGAAGTAAAGGATCTTCAAGGAGATGATTTATTGTACTATGATGCTGAAATGGAACTCACGAATATGATTCTTCTTTCTATTCCTAATGAGATTTACAATTCTGTGGATTCTTGTAAGACGGCCAAGGAAATGTGGGATCGTGTTGAATGTTTGATGAGGGGAACTATACAAAACCAAGTTGACAGAGAAACGCGGTTTACAAATGAATTTGATCAATTTGTTGCTGAACCAGGAGAGTCACTAGTTTCAGTCTACAATCGTTTTGCTTAGTTAATGAATGATTTGGAACGAAACAACATGAAGTTTCCAACTGTTTCAGTTAACACAAAGTTTCTGAATAGTTTGCAACCGGAATGGTTGAAATATGTGACTCAAGTTCGTTTGGCTAAGAAATTGACAGTTGATTCGTTTGATGATCTTTCGTAATTTGAGAAATTAGTTAATGCTTCAAGGGCAAAGAAGTTAGAAAAGTCTCATGATCCTTTGGCTCTAGTAGCACACATGGGTTCATCTTCCAGAAACACCTCTTCTTATTATGTGACACATCCTTCATCTGTAGTTGATTATGATGAAGAGTATGAGCAGGATGATGTTCACAACCATTCTGAAGATCCCCTAGCATCTGCTATGTTGTTACTTGCCAAAGCCATTTGATATGTGTGAAAACACATATCCGTTTTATATCAAAAATAACCCTAAAAAGATAAAATTGTGCTTAAAATGCTTGAATATTGCTTGTTTTGTCTTTGTGATTGT